>JAGDQP010015068.1:0-16606 GCA_022664845.1 Lepisma saccharinum | reverse complement strand
ATATAGATATATAGATATATATAGATAGATCGATAGATAGATATTTACAGATAAATTTCCGAGAATGGAAATTCCAAACTAACGGACGCTTTAACATTTCCTGTTAGAATATCACTAAATCTTTTAGAAATAAACCCACTCAATGTCGGACTCTATTAAAAACGAACACAAACAGCTTGATGATAATTAATTTTAAAACCAAAACTCCTCTATAACGGGCGAAGCTAACCTTATGGTGATCATCTGAGCAAATTTCTGCCTAAAGCTTTTCAGACGTAAGTCATATTCTTACCACGAAGACAAATGATGGTTTAACTAGTCACGTCTTCTTCAATTTGGAAGGACGGGAAGAGTATTGCACAACGCTCGAAGGTTCAAGCATGTAAGCAATTAACAAAGGTGCCGTACTTTTAAGTAGCGTAATTCGTAATTATACTGAGTATTAAATCACCTCTGATTTCATAGTTGGTATCATGTCATTTGTTATGTTGTATCCTATTCTTTACGTAATCTGTAACCAACATGTTTTCTTATGTTTCAGTGTTATAGATATTATACTGTTCATAACACTATAATAAACATATTAAATTAAAATATTATTGCCATTGATAATTTTGTTGGTGTTTCTGTTAGTAATAGGATAAGGAAGTGACGTTTAAAGGTGTATCAATAATATCATAAAATACATGTCATGTCATGTAACATGCCATAAAATCCATATAACCTGATCTACCCCTGCTCTAATTATCCTGCTAGAAGTATTTGAAAAGTTTGTGGACTGACAATATAGTAAAAGTATGCATAGAAAAAGGACAATAATAATAAGGATGCCAATCACTAACCCGATCGATACCCGTACCTGAAACTCTTTATTTTTGTTAGAGATTGTTTTTCATTTTCTTAGATAGATCCAAAAGTAATGTATAGTATATTAATTTTATCTACTGAGTCCTTAACTTTTCCTTGCTAGCGGGGTGTAAAATCTAATACTACTTTGAAATATCTTCGAACGTAATGTGCTGAATTAATGCTTGGGAGATAATCGAAGAACGTTCGCTTGCCGTGAAAAAAACACAGTAGTTAGTTTCGAGGTTACGCCAACAAAATTGTTTTAACCTGTTTCCCGTAATGCATAGACATATACTATCTTGCAGTTTGCTTATTATATGTAAATTAAACGTTAATATTCTTTATGTTTTTTTTTTCCTTTATGGTAATCTTGCTTCATTTATTTAAATTTTGCTCAGTTACACAGAATACTTTGATGTTTACAGCCAGTGGTAGTAAAAAAGATCAGGCGAAGCTGCAAATAGAATGTGTAAACTCAAACAATAACGAAGTATATTATAGCAGGTGGAAGTATACTTTAATGCGTTAATTTCATGAGCTATGGAAATTATTCGGAAATTATAAATAAATATACTTATTTATATATTTTGTGAGATAGGATAAGCAAGTGCACGTTATGAGAAATGCAATTCACTATTAATAATAATGTACTATTTTCTGCTGAAGGACAGTTTCTAATATTAAGAAAACACTACTCATACATCCCTAATGGAAATGGAACCACGGGTGGCCGAAAGGTTATCACACATGTGAACAATCTCTTTGGTTCCGTTCTTAGAAGCTCATTTTCGACTTTAATGCCAATCAATGTAGGAATTTGCGGGATATAAAAGTATTAATGCCTTCACTGTGATCAATAGATCTCGCTCATTCACATTAAATACTGAAAATACTGAGCTAATTCGGTCTCTTGTGAACTATGGAATTCAACTAACAGTTCTTTCAAAGTTCTTAATCAACCAAGATTTTAATCAAAATCATTACAGAAGGGAACATCATTTTCGAAAAATACAGGATAAAGTATTACGAGATTAGGCAAAACAACACTTAAACTGTTTATTTCGTCCAGCAGTGAACAGAAAAGTAAATAATATCGATGTCTCCAAATTTAAAACCTGGCACATCTAGAAAGTAACAGTGACAGCAACCTAAGAATGGAAGATAAACATGGAGATTAAATAATTTGCATTGCAAGAATTGACTCAGCACCGTCAGGTACAAGTTTTTCATGGATACACCCAACACCTGATACACTTAGTTTTGTATCGTAAACACATCTCTTCGTGCAATATCAAACACGTTGTGTAGATATTTGGTTATTTTGTATTACATAAACAAATTGAAATGCCTGAGAAACATATAATAGTTAATTTATGTTGGTTAATAACAATTCGAAACTTGTTGTTCATAAATGTTATTTTTTCCATAGGTAGTCTTGACATCACCATATGAATTTCCAGTGGGTAAAAATCAACATTTTATTTACGACTATAAAGATAAGATTTACCAGATAGTTATGCTGGAGATAAGGGTCCTACAAACAGAGAGTTCGGTACGCGTGAAGCGCCTGTCGCCCTATCAAAGGAAATGTTATTATCGCAACGAGAGAGAACTGGATGTGAGCCCCCTCTACAGTCCAGAAGCTTGTAAAGTCCAATGCAAATATCAGATGCTAATGGAGGCCTGTAATTGTATTCCTCATATGTTTTTCAACACTGGTAAGTAGTTTCGAGACATACATTTCAAGTGTCATTAGATTTGTAAGGAGTCAATTTTAAAAATTAGTGATGGCTGCGTTTTAGAAAGCATGATTGCTGTAGTTCCATGTACAAAGGATTAATATCAGCTAAATGGTGAGGTTTTTCCTGAGTCCCGTGTAATACAATTATACAATTGACTATAACGAAAACGATTATCCTATAATAATAACTGTACAAAAGATACGACCGAATATATTTTTACAAATTACAGATTCCATCGCATGTTCTGCTCATTCGTAACATTTAACCAAGTAAATGTGAAACTCATTACAAAGCACACTTGTCATTACGTAAATTACTATGACGACCGCAGTATATATTATTGCAAAAGTGAATAAATTTACTGTTTAGCTGTATGAAAGTGACATATCAAAGTTAAAAACCGAAACTTGGAAACGCTGTGCAAATTAAGTACAGATGTCAATTGTAAAATAATAATTATATACAGTTCGTCAATTTGGAGTACGGAATCAACGAAATTGTGTTTCAGCTAGTGTCATTGTTTGTACAGGTTTGTTCACCTTTTAAAAATTGCGTACCTCATAGACTCCAAGATAACCAAAATCGAAATGCTCTACTCCAAATCGGAATAAACGTACCAGTGTATGGTTTGTAGTTAAACCAGTGTATAATTCCATAAGAACTCATGCTTATAGTAACATTGTACAACCCTGCTCTTGAACAAGAAAAGCTATAAACCCAGTTACTAATTTGATGCTATTGCGCGGAATCATAAAGTGAGACAAGTTTTAACGTGGCAGACAAATGAGAAATGTTTTTGGTTATTTTGGAAAGCAACCTAGATATATATCAACTGAATCTATCTATAATTTAAAGATATTTGCGATAAAGATAAAGATGTGAAAGCCTTAGCTATACGCACCGTCCTTTACGCGCGTTCAAATATCTCAGCTACAAACACAAGCTTCATACTCGGAATATATACAGCTTTTCAAAATTTCAATATTATCCTGGCTTTATTCGATACTCTAAAACGGAAAGTGTGAGTGGTGAGCCGTAAATCAGTACTTTGGGAGAACGTATATATTATGATTGGCTAATTTGTACTTTGCATATAATTTCGTTATATATTTTTTCGATTATATATATTCAACACTATTAATGTTTTTTTCTTGGATAGTGAGCTAACAAAGTTTACTTGATTATGCAATAACGATTCACATTCCTATTTTTTTTAAAATTTTGATGTTATATAGTTTTTTGGTATAATTGCTATATTGGTGATTACATAAATTAAAATGAATACGTCATTAAACTGGAAATGTAGTTACAAAATATCAAGAAGTCTATAATTGAATGCATGCAGTGAAGCATAAAACATACACTAATGTATTAAAATATAACAACAAAGTGTAAAGGACAATTACGGAACACAGGTATTACGAAACGTCTGAATTAGTATAGAAACACAAGCTCCCCACACCTCAAATTGCTTCAATTTCTACACTCCTTCATTTTATAAAGTAAAAAAAAAAACAAAAAAAACATATAATTCGACGCCTCATTTTGACTCTGGAGTGCGGAATCGTCAAAACTGAATTCCCTCTAACCCTTAATCGTGTTCAAGATTTGTGTGAATATGTCCACGTTTGATTTTAAAGTTTCAGCTTTGTCTCTCAGCTAACCGAGCTGCAAATTCGTTACCCCAAATTTACCCTCCTGTAAAATAACTACGAATTCTAATTTCAATAAATTCATAGATTTTGTTTACCATATGTATTAACGTATGCTTACATAAAACATTTTTGCACCTGTAGTACACAATAAGACCAAGTTTCAAGCTCGATACACTAAACGGACGATAGTGTACCGAATCATTGAATGACAATTTTGCTAGTACGTATATTTGTGAACGTTTTCTATATTTGTGTAAAATAGGAAACATTTTGTTCTCAATTATTAAAAAAAACTAATAATCTACGCTAAACGTTCACGTGAGACGGGAGTAAGCTGTAGTGCAGTTACCGTTAATTGATTTGTTTCATCTTTATCACTTACAAAATTTGACGTTGGACTGCGTAATTTCCCGATTAAAAATTGACACAATTTTGTAGAAGTATTGTACATTTTTATACACATTTAATAATACGATTTACACTACATCTTTTGTAAATCCACGATACAAATCCACACACACTTCATCCTTTTTTCTGTCTCATAAAACTCGGAGTTAAGGTAATGCGTTATTTTAGACAATATTTATACCCTATATGAATTTGTGTTCCTGTATTTGGGAACAAAAACCGGTTTTAAATATTACCATTCGTTGATCTTTAAGTGCGGAATTATATAAATCGGATATGAAATATTGGATAATTTTAGACAATATTTGTATATTATTTTATTCTTGTTAAAAATGCGTTTAACTACATCCGAACAAAACCAAGTTTCTGCCTTCTCATACTAAACCAAAGTTTCAGTGTTGAATCGTCGAATATGGATTTCAAATCCTGCACTCAAGTTGGATGGGAAGTACCGAATCGAACAATGATGATCGCAACCAACACAGGCCGTTTTACAAGTTTTGTATATTTTCTAAAATCTTAAAACATGGTCTATATCCCTCAAGGTGGATGGAAAATATGTGAAGTCGGATAATTTCTCGAATCCAAGAAAGCCTGAGGTGGATAAAGTTACCTAGTAGACTCTCTACATACAATAAAAAAAATGTTCAAAATCGGTCAACATCTTCTGCCAACGCTATCTTTGTTTTTCCTTGGTTTCTTGAGCATTTCTTACACATAATTGCGTTTTCTTGAGGCTACTATTGGAATTTCTAAAATCCGAAAACGCCTGGGCTTTCAAAAGTTGCTTATTAAACCTTAAAATTACCCTGAAAAATTTGGACAAAATCGGACCACATATTCGACCCCCACCAAAGCTTTCTTTTTCATGGTTTCTTATATTATATGATTGCTCCTTTTGTGAGACTAATGTTACATTTTCTAAAATCCGAAAACGCCTGGGGTGTCAAAAGTTGCTTACTAAACTATAAAACTACTATGCAAATTGTGGACACATTGTCAATATGTTTGCCCCTACCCACGCCATCTTAGATCAGCTATCTTATATGATTGTCCTCTTGATAATTCTGGCTATATTTATCTAATTTTTAAGAATACATTTATCGTTCATAGGTCAATTTTTTGTCTCAGCTGATACAAAATGTGCAGAAAGGAGGGAGTATGAACTTTTTAAACTTCGTATATTTTCTAAAATTTTCATTTCATTTTTTTATCGAAATATACCAGGTGTATTTAAATCCTCTGTTTTGTAGTCAGCAAAACTCATGGTCTGTTCATAGAAAGCACAAAGGAAGATTTTCAAAGTATTTTCCCTTGCTCGCTGCAAATTTAAACCTCCTCTCCGGCAATTTGTGGATACAACGTCAAAATAAGTCCCGCTCTTTCGGGGCAAACCACTCCTCAAGCCATTTTCGGACGTCAGAATACGGTTCGAAGTGCTGCTCAGTGAGGGCGTCGTACTTCAACGCAAACAGATGGTAGTCTGTAGGGACCAGGTCTGGTGAATAAGCGGAATGGGATAGCACCTCCCAATTAAGTGTCTCCAAGTAATTTTAGACCATTTTCGCCGTGTGCGATGGGGCGTTGTCTTGGAGGAATATCAGCTTGTCATGTCTTTGTTGATACTCCGTTTTTTCTCACAGAGAGCATGGTGCACGTTGACTAGTCTTTGGTGGTAGCGGTGGACATTGACAGTTTGACCAGGTTGCAACAGCTCAATGTAGACACCCATGTTGATCCCACCAAACACACTGCATCGTATTCCGTCCGAAGCGATTTGGTCTCGAGGAAGATGTTGATGGTCAGTCGGGATCAACCCACGATTGCTGGCGTTTCGGATTCGCGAAATATATCCACTTTTCATCTCCCGTCACAATCCGATGCAGGAACGACTTTCTTTGTCTGGCAAGCAACATTTCGCATGCGTGTTGGTATCTCTCCAGCTGCCAATCGGTCAATTTATGCTGCACCCAATTTCCGATCTTCTGAACCTTTCCTATGGCACGTAGACGCATGGAAATGGCTGCTTGAGTAACGCATAATTGCTCGGCAAGCATTTGTTGCGATTGGGTATCGTCCTCGTCCAACAGCGCCTGCAATTGATTGTCCTGAAACTTCCTCGGCCGAGTTTCACGCTTCATGTCACTCAGGTAATATTGCCGCCTTTGCACCGACGAAACCAATCTCGGCACGTTGTTTCCGATAAAGCACTGTCAACACAGGCCTCCACTAGCATTCGATGCGTGTCGGCAACCGATTTCTTCAAATGGAAGCAGAAAAGCAGAACTTCCCGCATATGTTTTTTTTCTGGCACAAAACTAGCTATGCTTACCATGCTTGTTGTCTGCACTTGCTGACTGAGTGCACTGATTCGTGTTGCCAGAGATCCAAACTCATCCACACAAGAGGTCTGGTAGCTTCATACGCTCACAAACGCCATCTATGGGCAAACAGCGGATGTTAAGCTTATTCACCTGGTAGGTAAAATAAAATACAGCATAATACGATAAAAACATTCTGTACTTCAATATAGAATTTTAAACATGACGCGCCTTATTTTAAGGAAACTAAAAACAACATAACAATTACTTAATGGCCTTATACCAGGCATTTGTTTCGAAAGGTGACATGACACTTCGTGAATCAAGCATGTTCCGAAATAAATCCCTCTCTTACTTCAGATCCGCAAACAGAATCGGAAGCTTCGGGCATCAATTTTACGTTCCTTTGCACGCTTAGAGTATGACAAGGTAACCTGGGAACTTCTCGCCTTTCCTTTACGAATTGCCATAATTTTTCTTGTGTGACAGTGACAAGAGGCTCTGTGACATCGCAGTCTTGCCACCAATTGAGATCCGCGTAATCGTCAGAATCGAAGTTGAGACTTGGAATTTTAAATTCCCTGGTTTCCGTTTGCAGAGGCATACATTCTTGCATTGATGATTCGCCAATCGGCAAGTTCTAGAATGTGTCTTCTGTCGTCGTGGATCATTGCAAATAACAAGTTCTCCGGGGCAGCGAAATACGCATTTCTCTGGGACGTACGGAAAACAACTTCTGTGCGTTCTGGTTGCAGATATCGAGCAAAATAAATAGTTTGCCAAAGAATTTTTGATCCATCTTTGCAGGAAAGGTTGCACTTTATCAAAAATGACACTGGTGCATACACGGGCAAGACGTTCTCAACAATTATGATTAGCTCTCCGGATGGGTTTACTGCGCTGAGATATAACCTGAGAGGTTTACTTGCCAGCGTGATCCACTGTGAGTGGGATAGTGATCCAGAATTTCTTCACGACAAGTCGATGGAACATTTCCCACGAGCAACTGCTTCATAAATCTCGTAAAGATAATTCTGATCGCTGCTAAGATCTTTAACAATTTCTAGTGGTAGAGTTGGCACATTGCTGTCAATGGGAACGAAAGATGCCAATGGTAATTTGTCGCAAGTTGGAAGTTGCTTCCCGATTATCCCGGAATACGCACGTGGGCCAGATGTATCACCATCTAAGTAGTGGAGTAAATTGTGTAGTTGCATCTCTTTCGAATGTAGCAGACATACAAAACACTGCAAAGGCCTTGCCAGCTTTTCCCCTAATAATCGTATAACACTGCCCTTTCTGCCAGTGTTCGCCACAGTGCCGTCGCACCCAGTGACATACAATTTTGACACGTCGATGTCATTCTCCTTCAAATATTTAACAATGGCTTCTTTGATTTCCGTGATATGCTTAATTGAGGTGTCACATGACCCAAGTATTCGTTTGTCGGTTGTCGGAAAAGTGTTACATGTTTTTCAGTATGTTTCTCTCTATAACACTTGCCATCTCTCTTGACTTCAACAAGGTGTTTGCCTTTTCTGCCGTCAAAATAAAGGACAAGTAATTACACTGAAGAAAATTCATCGAGGTGGACGTGTCGACCTTTTTCCGCTCTCTTCTGATTTTACGCTTGTCTACCACATATGACGTGTTATCAGGCGTGATTAATCCAATATCTTCAAGCACATCTGAGGCGAGGGAAGCGGTAACACGATCAGAGAATCCGTACCAGTCAGCGGTGGTGGCAAAGGATTTAATATGGATTCTCATTTGTTTCGGCTTGCTGGGAACCTCAGTTTGAGAAGATGATGAGGTCTAGTGAATATCAACAAAATCAGGATCATAGTTCGGTTTGGTAACCGATGATGAACTATGATCGTCACCATCTTGAAAAATGCAAGAGATGGAAATAGACTGATCTAAATTAGACTCACTGTGACACCGACCGGCATCCTCTCATGTTCATCTCTTCACCCTCCGTTCTATTATTCGTGTACTTTGGACATCAAAAGAGCCAATTGCTATTTTCCTTTCAGTTCTTTGATTCAATAAAAATCGACCTCATGCAACGAAACCCTTCGTTCCTTTCTTGCAGTTACATCGCATCAACAAGTCGGATTTACAAGCAGCGATGTCGAGCAGCTTAGATTCCGCCTCTCTTATGAATTCTACAACTTTTTTCTGATATTATTCTTGATCTTGTCTCTTCTTTGGTACCTTCAGGAATTTCAAGTATTGCTCTGAGAACGTCTTGTCAGTTCTAGAATTCTCTTGTGGGATACAACGGAAATGGAAGCTGTTTTCCAAATGCTCTCGAGTATCTCCGCCACTTCTTCGCTGATTTCCTTAAATGGATATTCTTTTTGCGAGGTTTTGGGATTGTAACGCCCCCACTGACAGAATTTAATAACAGCAGCGTAAGTCGGTAGGACATTCTGTTTAAAATTGCATGAAGACCCGAATTATCAACATAACGCAAGTGCTCTTGCTATATGTTTCAAGCTAGATTTTGAAATCGAACTTGATTCAATTTCTTAAATTTACGTTAATAAGGTATTTATTAGTTAGTATAAAGCTTCAGTTTCAGTTTTCCACATTTGCAAATGCAGAACAGATACTTTCTACGCAATTGATACACTTCACTGTTACAAATACAGAAGATAAATCATTTGTGCACTGTTGCCTCTTCTTAAAAGGAAAATTACGCTTTAGGCCTAAAAGCACCAAAATCCAGCTGGAATTGAGAAACGCCAGAAGAACATTCGAACGAAGTAGTGTGTGCATGTGTGTGATGACACTAGTTAATAGAAAAAGTGTTTTCTCTCATTTTTCCGCTGGACAACAACGGAAAATAAAAATAAATATCTTTGTTTTCCTAAATTTTTGTATATTTTTCCTATTTTTGAGCTGTAATAAATTAATATAGTTTCTCCTCGCTCATAGTTGCTTAGCGATTGTGGAAATAAATAGAAATTTTAGCCAAAGTATAACAAAAACCTCATTAGTTTTTACAGAACGTATAAATACAAACATTTTCACGTATCAGTGGAAACTTTAACCTTAAAAAGACGGTAATCACAAACGAAATAGGTCAATAGCCATATGACATCAAAAAGTGAAACATAGATTTCGTTGGTGGAGGAGGAATATGTAGACATATGTCCTCCAAAATTATTTTTGATAATTATTATGCACTGCGTATTAGGCAACTTTTGCCACCCCAGATGTTTTCAGATTCGAAAAAAAAATCGACCCATCTTCGAATTAAACAATGTTTCTATTTCGAACACCAAATTGACGCAGGATTCCACAAACGTGAAATGTGAGTTTTATTTAGTGCATTAGTTTTCAAATATTTTGTATAGTTTCAACACATCACAGTTGCATATATTTCTAGTATGTAAGTAACTGAGCGTCAAATTTCGCACCCCAAGTTGGTGTTGAATTACGGAATCTTCAAATTCAGATTTCGAGAGTAGGATTCGTTTCGCTTCGCTGGGGGCGCCACCAGACCCTCAGCGGTGTATGCGCCCGGCACCTGAACATTCAGGCCACAGCCCCCCTGCACGTTTTATCGTAACTTTAGTTTCTGTAGGTAGGGTTGTGCATTCTTTAGATATAAGCGTTTAGCAGACATTCAAGATGGCAGCATTTACATCACTTTGTATATTACTCGTGTAATTCTCTTCTCGTATAATTTTATCAAATTCGGTAGTTTGCGACAATTTTTTCAAGAATCAGTTAATATATAAATATATCTTCGTTTATCAATATTGCTGCCGAAAGAAACCGAAATGTATAAAGTTCATGGATCGGAGTTGAAATATGTTGATTTGGTACAAATTGCTTAATAAACACCAACGATATATGAAAACGTTTGTTCTTAAAGTGGCTGGTATTTGAAGGAAAATAAATCAAATCCATTGAGGTAAATCGCTTTGAGTTTAAATATGATGATTTGGTTGAATTATTTCCAAACACGCAAAAGACATAGGAAAACGTATTTTTTTTCACGATGGTGCCCGTTGGTACCGCAAAAACATGAAAACCATTGCTTTAAATTGGTTTGACTTGGAATGAGAGGGTTTGATCGATATATGCACATAAATGCTGAAGATATATAGAAAAATATTATTCAAGATTGCGGTCAAAAATAGCTCTAATAGCTGGAGCCGCTGAAATACCATCGTGCGGGTAGTAAATTCATCATAACCAACGATACAAGTCATTCGGAGTCGCAATATTTTTTGGGCGAAATACGAGTTCTGTGTGAATCATTGTTGCCAACATTGGATTCAAGATGGCGAATTTTGATCATTTATTACTTTTCTCCTAATCTAAACTTGATAACTTACTTTGAGGCCCAATGTTGCTTCACTAGTTCTATTGCTTATTGTAATCAGAATCTTCATACAACAAATTTTAAAAATGGTTTTGGGTGGCCATTTTGGATTAAATTTGATCACTTAACATTTTAGTGATCTACTTGTGATGGTACACCTTCACATAAAATTTCACTTCTCTTACTTGAACGGTGTGGAAATTTGTTTGACGGCAATTTAATATCCAAGATGGAGCCTCTTTCAAAATATTGTAATATTTTCCAAAACTACTCATGATAATACACCTTAATGCCAAATGTCGTATCTCTAGCTCCAACGGTGTGAAAATCAATTTTGGGGTCCGCCATGTTAGATCCATGATTGCGTCTTCAGATATACTTAAAAATATTCTTAGTGTGCTGTTGATTATGTACTTTCATACCAAATTTGCTGTTTGTTACTTCTGCCGTTTGAGATGTATACTCAGTACAACAATAGGTTTGGCAGGCATTTTCGATCCAAGGTGCGACTTTTTAAAACATAAGTTTTCGGCCGTTTCCTACTACTGGCCATACACCATCACGTAAATTTGGAGTTACTGACCCTAATAGTTTGGCCTGGGAATTTTGATCAGTCAGTGTCAGTGATTCTGGTGTTTTATGTATATTGGACTCGCTTTGCTTCGCTGTGAGTGCTGCCCCAATACCCCTGGCGGTAACTGCTCCCCAGAAGCTAGGGTTTCCAGCCACAGTTAATCTATATTTTTCCGTAATTTAGCTGGAGTTCGGGCTGTGCACTGTTTAGATATGCACTTTTGGCACACGTATTAAATTCAAGATGGTGGTATTATTTTCACTTCGTATATTACTGGCAAATTCAGTTCTCGAGTCTGTTTATCAAGTCCGGATGTTCGCAACAAAATTTTAAAAAAATTGAGATATAAAAGGATCTTCATTCATTAATATAGCTGCCGGAAGAAACCGAATAGCATGAAAATTATTCTAGTACGTGGATGGGAGTTTATATATGAGGGTTCGATAGAAACTGTAATAAACACTGAGGTATTGGGAAAAGGTTATATTTACATGATGACTGCCGAAGATACTCAAAATACATTAAAACCTTTCAGGTACATCGCTTTGAGTCGAAATATGTTGGTTTAGTTGAAAATATTCACCTTTACGCCGAAGAAATATGGAGCAGCCAATTTCTCAAGGTGGCTTCCGATGGTAAGGAAATTACATGAAAATCATTTATTTCCAGTGGTCTAGGTTCAGACACACTGGTTTTTGTCTTAATATTCGATAAACATAGAATATATAAGGAAGACATAGGATATGGATCGGGGTGCTCAAAGTATATGGAAATAATGTATTTAAATTGGTGCGAGTTGACATGTACAGATATCGTCGAGATATTTCCATTAATTTCGATGATATAGAGACAGTCATGTTTTTAAAATTGCGGCCGAAAATGATTCAATACATGGACCAACTTAAGTACAATTGTGGGGGTAGGAAATACATGATAACCAATTATGCACGTTGTTCCGAGTCGAAATATGTTTATTTGGGTGAAATATGAATTCTCTGTTATCTTTAGTCAACACTATTGGATTCTAGATGATGTTGTTTTGATCATTTAATGTGTTTCTCGTAACATAATCTTGATAATTTACGTTCACTCTAAACCTTCGCCTCACTAGCTTTATTAGTTATTGCAACCACACTTTCCATAGGATTGAGCCCCCAGTGTACAGGTCTGCCCTGATACCCCCCAGAGGACTGCGCCATGATAGGCGAGGTTTGCTTGTTTATTCTAACGTACTTGTTATACTACACTTTAATAATTAATTTTGTTTCTCTAGTTTCGGTGGTTTTTAAAATGGAATCTGGGCCGTCATTCTCGATTAATGATGGCGCATTTTTAAACGATTTCTTTTATTGTCCTGTCCTATTTGTGATGGTACACCTTTAGATGAAAGTTCATTCCTGTAGCTTGAACGGTGTGGACAATTGTTGTTTTGGTGACCATTTTGGGTCCAAGATGGTGGCTTTTTAAAAATGTTTTAATATTTTCATAAACTACATTAGATAGTGCAACGTTATGCTGAATTTCGTGTTTCTAGCTAAAAGCAATGCTAAAAATGGATTTATGTGGGCTGCCATTTTGGATCCACGATGTTTTTTTATTCATTTTGTAATATTTTCGTAACCTACTTTTTGTAATAGTTTAATAAACCTCATTCCAAATATCGTGCTTCTATAAATAGCTTCAGCGATCTAGGCTATGCACTTTATACAGCAATAGTTTTGACGACCATTTTATCTCAGATGAAGACATTTTGGAAATGTAATATTTTCCGAAACTATACTTGATAAAACACCGTTATGCAAAATTTCGAATCTTTAAGTCAAATGGTGTTCAAATTGAATTTTTCAAGTCCGTCTTTTGGATTCAATATGGTGTCCATGGAGACATTTTTTTAATACTTCCGTTACGTAATCTTGAATATACAATATCATACTAGATTTTGTGTTTCTAGCTCCAAAGGTTTAAGCTATGCACCCTATACATCAAGAGTTGGGCGGCTATTTTTTATCACAGGTGGCGACTTTTTAAAATTTTCAATTTCATTACCCTCTTTTCGTTTTACACCTCCGCACGAAATTTGGTGTTTCTAGCTCCAGAATTTTGGCCTGGGCATTTTGATCAGTCAGTGACATGGGGTTTCATATAATGTCGTTAGACTTGCTTTTCTTCCCTGCGGGTGCTGGCATTAGCCCTGGCGATGGCTGTCCCCCAAGACTGGAGGTTTTTGACCAGGTATCCCGTAGTACATTTTATAATAACGTTAGCTCCAATTGTTCGGGCTTTGCATTGTTTACATACATACGTTTGACAGCTATAATGGTTTGAAGATGACGTCATCTTCATCGCTTGGTACACCTATTACTCGCAAACTTCTGTTTTCGTATCTCTATAAAATTCAGTAGTTTGCGGCAATTAGGTTAAAAGGCAACGAAGGTATTGAAGGATATTCATTTATCAGTATCGCTTGCGGAAGAAATATAAATTCATGGAAGCATTCAAGTACATGTATGGCAGTCGAAATATATTGGCTTGGTTTAAATTTTTCCTTAAACACCGAAATGTAGGGAAAAGTTACTTTTAAGATGGCAACAGCTGGTACCGAAAAAGAACAAATACGGTTAATTTAGAATTGTTTGAGTTAAAATATGCACGTTTAGTCCAGATATTCCCATAAATATCAAAGGCATCAGGTAAAATCAATTTTGAAGATGGCGTCGGAGATAGCACTAATACATGGCATCGCAATGAAGAACCGTGCTGGTAAATAATAACCAATGATGTACGTGGTTCTTATTCGAAATATGTTTCGGGGGAAAATATGTTTTCTGTATATATCTTAGTCGGCAATATAGGATTCAAGATGGCGACTTTTTGAATATTTAATGAGTTTCTCTTAACCTAATCTTGATGATTCACGTTTACGTCAAATTGCGCTTCACCAGCGCCAGTGCTTATTGTAACCACACTTTTCGGAGGATTGAGCCCCCATAGTACAGATCTGCCCTCATTCCCCTGGGGACTTCTGCGTGATAGGGGATGTTTGGACTTTTTATTGTAACCTAATCTTGATAGTACACATTCATAACAAATTTCGCTTCTCTGGTTTTAATGGTTTGAAAACTGTTATATGGCGACTTTTTGGATTAAAGGATACGACGCTTTTAACGTGTTCTTATATTGTGTTTTTCCACTTTTGAGGGCACACCTTCATACAAACATTCAACTCTGAAACTCGAAATTTGTGCCATTTTTTTGGAGGGCTGTGATATTGAATCCAAGACGTCGACGTTTTCATTATGTAATATTTTCCTAAACTACTCGTGCTAATACATCCTTATATCTAAATTCGTATCTCTATCTCTAACAGTGTTGTTGAAAATGGATTCATGGAAATAATTTGTAATATTTTCGTAACCTAATTGTAGCAAAATAGGTTTATAAAATATTGCTGTTTAGGTTATAGACTCTATAAAAAATGTTTGCCGGACATTTAGTATCCAAGATTTCGACTTTTTCAAAATGCTGCAAAATTTTCCTAAACTCCTCTTGATAATACATCCTTGTATCAAATTTATTTACGAAGAGACAGTAGAAATAGTAGATGAGTACATTTACCTAGGGCAGCTCAAAACTTCGAAAGGAAAGTTCGCGAATTAAATAAATAGAAAAGGCAAAGTTGCGTGGAGCTCGTTTAGAAGACTACACTTGATTTTCAAAAATATACTACCAATGTGTCTTAAGCGTAAAGTTTATAATCAATGTGTTTTACCCGTAATGATGTACTGCTGGTAATCTTGGACATTGAATGCGCAAACGACACAAAAATTAGGAATCAGACAAAGCGTTTTGGATAGATGCACGCTGGCAATATGTAGGAAGATCAGGGACACATATGAACGGATTCGCGCACAAATAAATGTAGAAGTTATCATCAAGCCTGCGAAGAGGATGAAATGGAGATGGGCCGGTCACGTAGCTAGACGAACTGATGGAAGATGGACGACGAATGCACTACATTGGATTTCCAGAGAAAAAAATGACGCGAGACGACGTCCAAATGCAAGATTGTAGATTAAACCAAGTTTTTTACCAGCTACGTGCATAAGAATAGTATCAGACCGAGATAAAATGAAATAAGAGGTGGAGGCCTTCATTAAGCAGTGGATAGAAAACGACTGAATATTATATATATTTTCGACTATTTGATTATATCCATCTTGTCTAATAAATACAAAGGCGATGTTACGTCTAATCCTGTGGGTTGCCACAACACTAGACATTAAATACGACTTCTGATCCAAATGTCTTAGTAGAGCACGACATTTGTAATTTTTTTCAGGAAACTTCGGTGAATCCTACTCACGTTTCTTAGATGACGTGGCAAAAGCACGGACATTTGAAACATAGACATGGGAGCTTTAATTAAGATACCTACTTTTGGTGGATCAAGGCTTCCGCACATAGGTCAGGCGAAGCTTGACTTTTAGAATAATCCAATCAAGAGTATATAACAATCGTAGAACAATTTGAAGATCGCAGCAAAACAGGGTAAAGCTAAAAACGTTTTCAATAAAATACCTTTATTTATTTGTATTTCTGTATCTCGCTTATTGCGCCTTCCTAGGCTACTCAAATACAATGACTTGCATCCGTGACCATGTACACTTACATTCCATATTACAATTTCTTTCATAGTCATTTAGGTTTAAAAAATA
>JAGDQP010015067.1:1447-21739 GCA_022664845.1 Lepisma saccharinum | reverse complement strand
AGATATCATTAATATTAAAGAGTGAAAAGTAGGTGACTGGACCGGGGATCGAACCCGGGACCTTTGGGTAACTGTCCTAATGCGCTCACCACAGCGCCACCCAGTCGATCCGCTTCCAAAACACACACACCTTCCCACTCTTGTCGATGTTCTCTCTCGAAACCACCTGGATAGTACCACAACTCCTAGTTGTGCTTGGACTTTCCTGTGTCTCATAATGGTGAACATCTCACACGGAAGAAATAATTTTCCGTGCAAGTTAAGGTTTAATTTCGAAACTTAGTTTAACGTCAGACGCAAAATCCATAAGCACATTAGGAAATAAAAGGCAAGCATGGCTAGAGTAAAGGTTAAGAGAAAGATGAAATGAGGAGGGAAACAAAGCATCCATCAGAAAGAAGACCTCTGAGATATCAGCTCGGGGTCACCACAACTGTACTCACAAGAAGTCTGAGAGTCCCTTCTTAAAAAATTAATTACTTTTAAGTGCATCATTCTGTGACCTTAATTTTTTTTATTTTAAATATTTACAGAGTGAAATTAATAAAGTTAACTTAAACAAATACAGGTTTTGTTAGAATTCCAGGTTTTCCAGGTTCAAAGTAAAATTCCAGGCTAATTCCAAGTTTTCTAGGTCAGTAGCCACCCTGAGTAAATAATAATAAAAACTGGGACTTAGTAAGGGAAACGTAGACAGGGAAGTAGAAAACAGTATAGAAAGTAGTATACAATATAGAAAACGCAGCCAGAATAAATGAGATTAGTTTAGAAAACGCAGCCAGAAAAAGTGGGATATAGCATAGGAAACGCAATGAAAAGGGAGAAGGTTGCCGAGTCAATCACAACAAGTGGGAGTAAGTCAGTCTTATGTGCGTAATTGTGTACGTGATCTTCGTCAAGATATTACGTAAGTACAATTCCTTTCCTTTCTATTCAAATTTCACCTATTATGACTATATATATTATATATAATGATCATTGGCAATATGGCGTTTCCTTAACATCACTCCTGCACCTGTCCGCTCTGTCCATTTTCCTTCCTTCCAGTTGAAAACACAGTTGCGAAACGTACTACTTTTCCATAGTGTTTGTGAAGTTCGTGTGCTCCTACCTCAAGATTTCACTATGTAAGTACCTATATTTCTATCTTGTTTACGAACTATATCTAGCACAAAGGGAAGTCGGGAGGAAAATTTAAGGTAAATTTATGAGAAAAAATGAAGGAAAAATAAAGAAAAATACTTACAGCTTATAGTTTCGTATTAGGTCACACACATTCACATATCTAAAAAAGTCACTACGATATTTCGTGCACACAGTTGCACGTTTTCAAGTGTAGAGGAAGAAAGCGAAGTTTACATGTTCACAAGTACAAGATTAAAGAGACAGTGGCGACACGTAGTGGACGATGCATCAAACTTGGACAACAACTGACTGCTGTAATGCGTAGATTTCTGGAGCTTGGAATAATAACTGTATAGCGTGTAAGTAGAGGGTGGGATCGCGGATGGAAATGTGTTGAAAATGCAGAGGAAAATGGATGTTTAGAGTTATTGAAGGTTCAGGCCAGGATATATTTTCGCGCTCAAACCATGAATAAAGGCATCTCCCACAGACGGCGTGTTGAGGTGCTGGTCGTAGGAGATAAAATATGGATTATGGCAACCAGAAAAGATAGATCAAAATTGGTATTGTGGGACTCGGTGTGCAAAGAAACTGGGGCATCTGGTTTGTTGATAGTACAGAAGTGACGATGGTTATTAATACGAATGTTGAGAGCAAAACCCGTTTCCCCCACATAAAAAACATCACAAAATTTGCAGGTTAGGATGTATATAGCATTAGGGGTGTGGCATGTACACTTGGGATTGAGGGCGTACCGGCCATTATCAGTATTGATATAGTGATTGTGGGAGAAGTGATGAAAATAGAGAAGACCATTTTGCACTTCTCCCACAATCAAGAGCATCTGGGTCTCTTGCATGCATGAACGCCGGTTTGGGGTGGTGGTAAGAAGGGATTCGTACGGACCAAGACATTTCTAAGATTAGGTGGATGTTGAAAAACTAATCTAGGTTTGGTGGAGAATATTGATCTTGTGTCTGGGTCAGATTGGAGGATGTGGAAATTAGAGTGTAGGATTTGTTTGACCTTGGTTAGTTTAGGATGGAACTGGGTGATTAGAGCCGGTGGGTTGGATTTTTGAGTGGGTGAGGATACACGGCGGATCTGTTTGGTTACAAGATTAGAAGGGTAGTCTCGGTTGACTAGAGCCTCCTGGAGGCGTTGGTTGTAAGTTTCAGCTGCAGAGGTGGTGGAATTCAGGCGTTGTCCTCTGAGGGCAAGGGAGAAAGGAATCGCTTTCTTGGTGTGGTAAGGATGGGAACTTGAGTAGTGTAAATACTGCATATGGTTGGTGGGTTTTATGTGAACGGAAGTGGTGAGGGTGTTGTTTTCTAAAGTGATGTCCACGTCAAGGAATGTGACCCTTTTGTCAGAAATGGACCAAGTGAATTGGACAACACAGAATTGGCTCAGTTGTTCTAGGAATGTCTTAAGACTGGTTTCACCATGAGTCAATAGTGTCATTATATCATCCAAGAATCTTACCCAGAGTAGAGGGGTCAAAGGTTGAGTTTGCAGGAAATCATGTTCGAGCTTGCCCATAAACAGATAAGCATAAGCAGATGCAATTCTCGTACCCATGGCTGTGCCTCGGATCTGAAGGTAGTGTTTGTCGTCAAAGGTGAAGTTGTTACATGTGAGAACTAGGTTGGCCAGGTTAAGAAGGAAAGCTGTGGTTGGGCTATGAGGTTTGGGTCTCTGGTTAAGGAAGAATTCGATACTCCTAGGCCATGGGCATGAGGAATGTTGGTATATTAGGAAGTAACATCTATGGTGCAAATCAGTATGTCAGAAGGAAGAGGTAATAATTTACCGATGATTTCTAAGCAGCAGTAGTAGGTGTCGCGTATGTAGGAAGATAGCGCTTAAACATGTGGATGAAGGAAGGAGTCAACGAGAACGGAAATGCGTTTGGTAAGGCAATTATAGCTGGCTACAATGGGTCTGCCTGGGTTACTTGGTTTGTCGATCTTCGGTAATAGGTAAAAGGTCGGGGTACGTGGACTGTCCAGGGTTAGGTACTTTATGGACATTTCAGATATGCCCCCACGAGGATATACTGTATATAAAAAATAAAAGTCTGAAACCGTAACTCTTAAGGAAACTAAGGTAGCAGCAAGAGGCTTGTCGTGTTTGGTAACGTGATGTCTAGTGCAAGTTTCAACTTGTTTACTCTGGTCAGACGCCCGTTGAATGAAAACGTATTTCTGTATTTTGCAGCACGATGGAAGATATGAAAATAGAACAAAGTATCAATATCATGCTTCTAATAAAGCTTAAGTTCGCATAATTGAGCACCTCGGGAAAAGAAAATGGTTAGCGCCATCAGAAAATTCCCATAGTATATTGAAAATAAAATACAGTGGTATCTAAATCTTGAAACTTCGAGCACAAACTGTTTGCTTTTTGTATCCAACAACTGCCTGTGTAGCTGAAAAACAAAAAGTGTGCATTCAAAGTTTTAAGATTTAGACAGCACTGTATTTTATTTTCAATATACTGTGGGAATTTTCTTATGGCGCTTGATATTTTGTTCCCCCGAGGAGCTCAACTACTTCCGACAAAAGATGGATTTTCTCGTTTGATCTGGAAACTAAACACTAATCCATGCAGTGGAATTGTCCACAATCGCCACGACCCTAAAAAAGTTCAAAATTCAAGACAATGCTGCTTGTCTTCCTTGAGATTCTTGGCACTGTGACGATTGAGTGGGTTCGTACAGAGGGGACAATGATTCAACATTATTAAATTGAAGTCATGACAAGACTCCGTGCAAAAGTGCGGAAAAAAGAGACCAAAGTTATGGCGAACTGGAAGGATTTTACACCACGACAACGGGCCGACCCATACGGCCCTGTCAGCGAAAACGTTTAAGGACGGTAAAAGAATTCCTATTCTTGAACACCCACATTACCCACCAGATCTCGCTGACTGTAAAATTTTCTTATTCCTCAAAATCAAATACGTGCTCAAGGTCCATAGAAGTCAAAAGAAAACATTCCCTGAATTTTTAGGTATTTTCAATATTTTTGAAGTGCTTTTCCACTTTCGATGCCACTGGAAGCATTACTCTGTATCATTTATTTATCTCACTGAAATCCTTATATCTTAACACATCGGTATATCAATATTATTAGTGATTCAGATCTACTTACATAAATGTAATATCCTCCGAGAAGCCAAAGACCGAAACACAGTTGAAAAAGGAGGATCCCAATCATTTGGACAAACCACGGAATGAACATTCCTCTGTTGCCTATGTGGATGCCGAACATCAGAAGGATTGAGAAAAGAATAAAGAAAAGGAAGTACGTGATGATAATTCCTCCAGCAACTTGAGTGGCTGAAAGGGAGAGAAAAGAAGACAATTAGTAAGCCAGTGATTTATTATTTTTCATTACTATTACACAGTTAGTATGATTACAACACTAAAGAATTATGTTTACCAAGCAACTACGAGGTCTGACAATTAAGTTCACGAACACATCCTGGAAAAACTTCGAGGTAACCATTCTAACTGAGGTTTTTCCTCAGTCACACCAGGCAAATGATGGGATGGCATCTTCAACACAGGTCCTGGCCGACACCTTCCTGAATCCTTTCCCCTCCCCTATCCCGACCTGAACCATAGATGCCTAAAGTCCTTAAATAAAATTCAATTCACCTTCGAGGTACTTTCCTTGGGAAGCTATATCCCGACGCCAGCATCCTCTTAACCAATTTTGGAACTTGGTTACTGAAATGGCCATCAGGGCTGTCGTTGTATTACCCTTGATGTCCTGAATGTACTCAAACTGTCTTACATTCAATATTTCCGTTGTCTTCGGGTAAACTAGAAGTCATTGGTAAAGCTAGATCAGGTGAATAGGGAGAGGATGTTTCAATACAGTTATTTATTTTCTGATTGAAAAAAGCCGGTACTAACAGCGATGTCGGATAATTTTTGCACACACCTTGCGGATGCCAAGATCTTCAGTTAAGATTTTCTAACGATCTGTATCGATGTGTACTTGGTCTGCTATGATTCGCATAGTCAGCCGATGATTTTGGAGCAGAATTCAACGAATTTTTTGGACTGTTTTTCTCAGTTTGGCTCGTTCCTGAATGCCCTAAGCTCTTTTCATCAGTGACATGTTCTTTCCCATCAGAAAAACGTTTAATCCGTATGCACATTGTCCATTTTTTCACGGCACTTTCTCCACAAACGTGCAGACATTTTAGAGACGGGACAAACATTGCGGCAACAACAAAAATACACGCAGCTCAACAATACTCCTCGACACGAACACAGCTGTGAAACACTGATATACTAAGCTTATAAAAATTTACTGGTCTCTTTGTACAGGGATAACCTTGCCAGCAAACGGTGGCGAGTTCGCGAACTTTATTGTCAGACCTCGTACATTTCATACTCCTGTTAGATTAGACCTGCGGCACTGAAACATCACCTACTACCACAAAGTTAAGCTGAGTATATGCTGATGACCTTCCCGAATGTTATAATCATACGGATGTGGAGCCAGACGACTTGGCAACAATATAGAACCTGTCAGATGCCTTGTGGTTTCTGAAAAGTTAAGATTATACATGGGGCATTGCTTGCTATCCTTACACTATAAGGGAATACCAAAGACCGCTCTAGGTATGTTTGGAAGAATAACATAGCGTGATTATGAGGAAGGGGTATATCTTCGATTCTCCTACCCCGTATGCCTTAGATAGTCCCCATAGCTACACTTTCTCAGATCAGTTTGTATTGCGTCGTACAAAACACGTAAAATTGCCATTTAAGTCTAGAGTAGTATTTTCCAAATTTATGTGGAGCCATGGTGGTTCAATGGTAGAGCGTTTACCTCTGGTGCTTGAGGTCGTCGGTTCGATCTCTACTTGTTCCATGTGGGCTTTGTGGAGGACAAACACTGTCCTCCACACTATGCGTGGGTTTTCTCGGGGTTCTCCCGTGTCCTCCCACTTTCTTCATTACACCAATCATCATCCATCCGGCCTGAGCCAAAGTTGCCTAAAGACCTTACAAATTAAATTAAATCCAAAATTCCAAACTTATGGCAAGACCAAAACTAATGGTGCAGAATCTCTTGAAGTGGGTTAGTGGGAAGTTACGGAAAATGTATTTTAAACAAAAATTAATACCATGTTACAGAATTTCGGTAAATCGTACTAGTTTCCATGTTTTCAAGCTTGAATATTAAACTACCAATACCCACACTTGCTACTATTTATTGAAATGTACTTATTACCAATCGAAAAGCTTCCTACCTAGTCTTTTCATCAACACTGTTACAAAGCTGTGACGCAGTTTGTAGCTTAGGTGTTGAAAGTCACGCGCCACCTATCTACCGAAGAGCAACACATGATTCATTTAGAGTTTAACCAAGAAGGTGAAAATGTAGTGTTCGGTGTCTGAGCCATGAAATGGGGCAGTTACGAAAATAAAAAAAAAATGGCACTAATAGCGCTGCGTAAGGTCGTAAAAACAACGTCGGAGATTTTCAACGCCCTGAAGCAGTTCAAAATAAGCCTAATGTTTGTGCATCGGACCATTACACTGTAGAAGACTGACCGAGGCAAGGACGTCCAAATAGCTGCAAAAATGCAGTGAAGGCCTGCATACGGCGAAATCCAATGAGGAAGAAGTCGGTGATGGCCCGTGACATGTACATATTACCACTATTGATGTCCCGTGTACTACACCGTGACCAGGGGTAGCGAGCATATCGGGAGAAGCACCAACCACTCACTCCCTCACACCGCAGCTGAAGCGTCAGAGAAAGTTAAAAGCACGCCTGTTGCGGCGTTACGAACACAGCGGGCATCAGAAAATTCTTTTCTGAGATGAAAAGATTTTCAAGACTGACAAGTCGTTCAACCGACAGAATGATCGTGTGTAAGCTTCCACCTCCCGAAAAGTTCGTGAGAGAACTCCAAGTATTCTCCGATCTCATCATCCTGCCTGTCATAACCTACGACATCAACGTCGTCTACTGCTAGAAAAATGTGTGAAAATCTGATGCTAAAGTGTACAACACGACTGAGTGGGAACGCATTGTAAAGCCTTTGACCCACACCTTGTTTAAGAACAAACAGTGGTGCTTCGAACAACATTCAGCACTGGCCCACAAAACACACTCCACCCAGGTCTCTCCCGCCGGGGTCCATTGAACGCAGTGGTTCGAAGCCCACTTTACTAAAAACCGTAGGTTCCGTCCTTAGAAGCTCATCAGCTCGTTTAGGACGTTAATAATAATTCACTCCACCCAAACCTGGCTTCGCACGAATATCCCGGATTTCATTTCACCAGCTGAGTGGGCTTCTAGCAGCCCAGATCTCAACCCACTGCGCCCTAAGATGTGGGAAGTGCCTCAGACGATGGTCTGCAAAAGGCATGCTACCACCGTCAGCCTGAAACGCTGCGAGGTGACGGCAATGGCGGAGTTCCCTCAAGATAAATTGAATAACGCCATCCATGAATGCCCACAAAGACTTCGGGCGTGTGTGAAGGCAATAGTGGTCATTTTGAACAATGATTGATGCTTCTGTTTCTCAATGCCTCTAAGTACCAGATATTAAATTGTCGCTCAATTTTATGACATCATGTAGACATAATGACGTGGAAGCTTTGTAACAGTATTTATGAACGGACTAGGTATACACCGGGAAAAAATAAAGAAGTTTAGTATTGATCTTCTGCCTGTCACGCAGTTACATACTTTCAATAAGATTAAAGCGTTCACTGATTTATATGATACAAAACAAAATCACTGATACGTGACATTTAGACACTGCCATACTTCATTTCATAGTAAAACAAACAAAACTGGGATGGAAAGTAACCATCTCAAGTTCAATACAAGTACAAGATTTCACTACAGTTAACAGAACGAAAGGGCAAACACAAGAACCATTATAGTAATTTGACTCTTGGTGATGATATATTATACTTGTTGACAAAACAGACAGAAGAACTAACCTGTGCACCTTCTCTTGTTCTGAAACAGAGAATCCTTTAAGGTGAGTACAACATCACACTGATGGAACTGAATTAATTGCTTCCCTGCAATTGTACATTGTTAATTGGTAAGGACAATCATCACTAACATCCGAAGCTGTATCAATGGTGGGCTGGGTCTGTTTCCATAGCTCTCCATTACCTATCTTCCCATAATTCCCATTGTTTTACTTCCTTCCACTCCCATTCTCTACTTCTGACGTCACTTCCTTCACCGACCTGTCTCTCTCTATCTTTCTCTAACACGGGAAT
Organism: Lepisma saccharinum; assembly: GCA_022664845.1. Taxonomy (NCBI): domain Eukaryota; kingdom Metazoa; phylum Arthropoda; class Insecta; order Zygentoma; family Lepismatidae; genus Lepisma; species Lepisma saccharinum. The sequence continues at coordinate 13,335 of JAGDQP010015067.1, read as the reverse complement.
GTAGAACACAATGTATATCGCTGGGGAGGGTTCAGCGAGCTGTATACGAAATGGAAATTATTTTGTATAGAATGAATACGGATTGCGAGAAAAAAGGCAAAATGTCTACGGGTGAAAAAATAGACGAAAGCAAGAGTAATGGTTGCTGCACTGGCTGTGTGGTAAAAGCAGTCGGCTAAGAAGCGTGGGTTCAAATCTCACCGTCGACTATCATTTATCTTCTCTGTGGAAAAATCAGTGATGAAATGACACTGTGTATCCATCGTACTGGAAATCGGTAATTAGTTTGGGAAGTGAGAAGAGTGAAAACACATTGATATACACCTGCGTGCAAACGAGGATACAAAATGTATCATGCCCTAGATACGTGTACCTACATAGGGATCGTGCAAGCCATGAATCTATAGAAACATATACAGAGAAAAACGTGTTTAATAATGGACATGACAAAGGACAACAAAATGATGGAAGCAAAAGCATGCATTACAGTACGAATACTTGATAAATGACGAATGTGCACGTTTATGCATGATTGGACAACATCTTGAGAAAAGCACTGTACGCATGCTATTCGCTTCGTTGCTTAACGGCTACCAGCTCGTATTAAAAAAACTGTTTCAACCAACAAAATAAATAAATGGGAGTCGACGGTGGTATTTGATCCCACGGCCCAACTCTTCGAAGTTCTGCCTTTGCCACTCGGCCACACGCCCAGTACAGTAACCATTACTCTTGCTTTCGTATACTTTTTTAACGCGTAGACATTTTGCCTTTTTTCTCGCAATCCGTATCCATTTTCCACAAATTACTTTCCATTTCGTGTCCAGCTCGCTGAACCCTCCCAAACGAAATACATTGTGTTCCACATTTCCACCTCCCAGTTGCTTCATTCCCGTGTAGGTCTGTTTCCATTCCACTCCTTCCGTGGGGGGGAGGGGGAGAGAGAGAGAGAATGTCAACTGCCTAGAACAAAGTCCATACTTGCTCTTCATAGCTTCTTTTCACCCATCTCTTCATAATCTTGACCATCACCTTGATAAACAAGATTGGGGACAACTGTAAACCCTTCCTTCTTGCAAGCATGTATCCCGAACCAGCTGGTGCTCCGTTTACACGTAACATTCATTTATTTCATACGAATTCATTTTGTCCATCAACCCTTTTTCAACTTCTATTCATGATGACGATGATGGGTGTTGTGCCCGAAGGTCTCTGGGCAAAGGTGAACCGATGATGGTTTGCCCATGCCTTCTATCGGATGATGTTCTTAGGACGGGACCTACAGTTGAATGTGGGAGGAGATCGATTTTGGGTTGCAAGTTAGAAACCCTGTATTTCCAAAACGAAGTGGAATTCGATCCATGTTCATAAAAACTTATTTTCTCTTTCGATATCAGGATTCACCTTCCGAAGTTTGTCCCCCATTCTTTCTTTGTCCCCTGTACAAGGAGACATTGAAATCAACGATTCCGGAGAACTGAAAAGAAACGGATTATAGAAATACCAATAGTACCGTGGACATATGCTATGCACAGTTGCACACGGCCTCAAACAAAACATCTGTTTTCATGAACCAACTTGACATAAATGACGCGTAAGGTGCAAAGAAAAGTATATAGGCAAAAAAACAGGCGATAACTTACAATATCTAATATCAGACTCAAACAAAGGAAGATAAAGTTGTGTGGATTCTCCTCCGTTCATCACATAGGCTGTGTGTGTAATCACTATAATACCAATTGCCTGAGAGAGAGAGAAGAAAAACACAATTAGTAATGCAAAAATAATAATGTTAAAAGTAAAAATAAACAACGGCAAGCTTCTCACTGTCAATACATAAACATTGGTTGCTAAAACCAAAACTACTACGCATGGTATATCAAATTCACGGAATTCATAACGACCATTTTCCTAAGTAGCTTTCCAATGCTTTACGGCAGAAACCTCCAACCATTTCAGTGAGCGGGTTAAACTGGCTACGTAAGAAGATGATCCAATTATAAAATATCAACTCAAAATATAGTACTTGTCATACAGTAATTATTTTGCAAATTGTATTGGTAACACGAAATTTAATGCAAACTAGTGCATATATGTCTGTATAATATTCAAGGTAAACCGGAGGGAAAGAGACCGTTAGGAAGACCGAGACGACATTGGGAGGCTAATATTAGAAGGGATCTTCGTGCAGTTGATGTTTGTGATGAAAACTGGCTTGATCTTGCTCAAGATAAGAATCCTATGGAGAACGTTTGTTACTACGGCGATGAACTTGCGAGTTTCGTAAGCCATAGAGTAAGAAAGTAATATTCAAGGACCAAATTACTTCTTCTGTTTTACATTATTTTCTTTTAGATCTGATAATACAGAATATAGTAAGTAATTTTGGAGGACCAGTCAAAATAGCTACGTGAGTCATAGGTTGGAGACTCCTGCTTTAGGCTAAAAAAAATCGCGTGACTATATGAAGGGTACAAGCAAAGAACAGTCTATAAGTCACGTTTTCAAAGTTTTAACTGAATGTTTCTCACAATGTAATGACAACACATTTTCTCACCTCAATGATTGGTCGCAATAATGAAATAAATCATCACCTTGGAACCAGAAGGTACTATGTCTAGCTTTTGACAAAATGGAGTTAACACTGCAGTCAGAGACCTTGAACTGAAGGGCATCAAACCCAAAAATAATATCTTACAAAACAACCTCCAAGTGGCTAGAAATGTGGAAATTAATTCATCAAACCCAAAAATAATATCTTACAAAACAACCTCCAAGTGGCTAGAAATGTGGAAATTAATTTATAAAGACTTTAATTGGAACTTCAAATTTTAAAAAACTGTTTTTTTGTCAAAAGTAGCAAAAGTGCACATAGTACCTTCTGGTTAAAAGGTGATGAAATAATCTGCAAGATTCCAGAAACAACTGGTTTGATGGTAAGACCATAATTATTATAAGAATCATCACATTCTGAAGCAAGAGTACAAAAGACTAAAACGGTGTTGTTACATTCAATGCACTAAATCGTGAATCAAACAAACAATTAAAGACTTAGTGAACTTAAAAAAAAAAATAAAAAAAATTCAACGTTGGCATCGTTCGAAGAGATTTCCAATTGTTAAGCAACGCTCTACAAACTGAACTACGGCCGATCGCTTAGACTTCTTTTTTTCTAAGTAAAGAGGTAAATTTTGAGAACAATCAGAATTAAACTATTACATCTCTTAATTATTAATTTATTATGCTGCTCCACGGTTCTTAATTTAAATAAGTTAATAATGTTTATTGCAGCCAGCAATACAGCATGCTTTGAATTTGGTTATTTATTTAACGGTATAGATCACCCCTGCCATCTTGGTATGACCTTTCCGTTGATTTACATGGGAATTGTTTTACTCGTCTTTGTCTCTCTCAGAAAGTAGAATATTCAAGTTCCTTTTCCACGAAATTTTCCTTGGTGGTTGTTTTGACACTTGTTAAGTTCAAATATATGAGTATAATGAATTATGAATAGTTTACCATATAAATCACAATATGCCAACGGGAAATTATACTGTTCGTGTGTAAAATATTGCATTTCTATAAAACAGCCTAAGTCAAAGAAAATATGACGAAACACTAGGTGAAAATAGAAGTTAAAAATTACGCTCCTGAGAGACATAGGACTAGTAAAAAAATTCCCATGTAAATCAATCGAAAGGTCATACCAAGATGGCGGGGGTGATCTACACCGTTAAGACCTTTAGACAACTTTGGCTCAGACCATATAAATGATGATGGAAGAATTGATGGAATGAAGAAAGTGGGAGGAAACGGAAGAACCCAAAAGAAAACCTACGCACGCGGTGTTATTTACAAAATATGTTAGATAAAAACTACACTAGTAACCTACTTACCAGGGTATAGCCAGCAACTGCATAACTTCCTGACTTCACATTGGGATACCATATGCATGGCGACAAGCACGTGTTCAGAACTGGCATTGTTTTAAGTCTGCAATGGAAAATGAAACGTGTGAAAAGTGCTGTAATAAACAGAGCTTAAAAAATCTTGAATAAAGAAAAACAGAACTTTCTGACAAGGCTGATATTATTTAATAACGAAATTAAAACGTAACTGTTTTGGAAGTATACCACTTCCTTCTAAGGAGCGAAGTCTGAAGAAGGAAGCTGTATACTTCCGAAACTGTTACGTTTTAATTTCGTTATTAAATAATATCAGCCTTGTCAGAAAGCTCGGTTTTTTTTATTCAAGATGGATACAAGGCCATATTGTTGTAATTAAACAAATCTGTTGTATTCTAACATATGGAAAGTAAAGGCATGCATAATTCTCTAAATTCTAAAAAATGTTTCCACACCAATATGTTACAAACAGAAAGCACCTGAACCTCTGTAGTGGTTGTACGGTGTTGCCCAAGCCAAGATTAACATCGGAAAGTTCGTTCGCGGACGAAACCGATATACACATTCTAATATACTCAGATGTTTCAAGAATTATAGGCGACAATTGTGAAAGCTGACCAATTTAAAACTCTAGTCTATACAGTCTCTTTCAACTATCAAAAATATTTGTCCCCTACTGTACAAATTATATTTATTTTACCAATCCTTACCGTTAAATTCCCACATACCTATCAAAAATTCGATGACGAGTATTTTATTGGAATTTTGCCGTTTTTCAAACGTGATATAAAACAAATTTAAAACAAGGTACAGTAGAACTCCGTTAATCCGTTACCTATGGTACTAAGGGACACAAGAAAGGTCGGACTATCAGAGGAGTACAGATATTTAATACAAGAAAGTCCTTCGAAGTCAGCATAACGTGTTTACGCCATTTCGTTGCGCACTACACTGAAAGCCGATTTTAACACACAAACTGTACACCTTGTCAAAAGTCACGCCTTAACAACTAACACTCGTAAAGTAGAGCATTACAACACACAGGTCAAATGTCACAAGATAACTGACTCAACGAAGTACGTAGTTTGGGCGCTGGACGTTTGGGCCCGAGTTGTTTATCTAACAACGTACGCTTGGCGAAACTTTATATTTTTTCTCGCTGTTTATTCACCTTACTAGTTTTCTGGAAGCGAAGAGTTTAACAAACGTAATAGCAAACAAAACAGTTTTAATTTTCGTAATTATATTCTTAACGACTTTCTCGTATAATACGAAAGTACGCAATGCGTAGATTATGGCAAAAGTGTTTTATATTAGGTTGCGCGTAACATAAAATTTATGTATTAAAACAAAAACAATTTCCTTTGTAAAGTTTAATAACAACAATAAAAGTCAACGTCTTTAAAAATTAGCAAACAAAAGCAAACGGCGGTTTTTCGTACAAAAGTATATACCAAAATTGTTAGGTGATCAGTGTCATATCAGCAAAATAATTTAGCAAAATTAAAAACACAATAATTCTAAACCAGAAAGGTAAAACGTCAATACGTGACCAAGCGTAAATTTATAAAAACCACAAAACTGCAAATACTTGAGATTCCATATTGGTGATTTTCCAATCAATCAGTAATAAACACTAAAGGTCAAGTAACAAAAAAGTTTTTATTTTTTTAAATGCTACACAAATTTAGTTATACGCATAAAACTTGAAGTTCAGTCATTAATCAGTTCACAACAAAATCATATCACAAAACTAAATAGTGTACAAAACAGCATGTCAAACTAAAATTGCAACCTTCAAACTCTAGCAATACAAATATTAAAATGAATTGCACAAAATATTAACGTCAAGGTAGTGTTGCCATCTTTTGTTGGAGATCGCTGTTTTACATTAACCCTAAACTTATTAGCCAATATACACAACTACTTTTGTACATAAAAGAAGAAGTATGTACTCCTTTACTTTACACGTGGTGTCAGATAAATACTTCGCGTCCAAACGTCATGTACCCGTATTTCAAGGACAAGTACAGACATCAGCCGACATTCTTCAATCTGCGTCATGGTTGGATTATGTGAGGAATTAACTATCGGAGGTCCGATTACCGTTGTTCTATTGTAATGAAAAATACACTGGAAATATACGAACTACACAATAGACTTACTTTTTTGTATTATTTAACATGTTTACAAGAAGAATCGTGCAACCATTATGTGAAGCTTTCCGAATACTGTACAAAAACCGCATTAATCACGTTTTGGCCAAAATTGGACACACAGTTATCGCAGCAAGTGAGTTTATGAATCCTTTTCTGCGTGTGCAAAGTGTAAGTATGAACTTACGGGCTTAAGGATTTAATTTACCTCTTCCCATTATCTTCGTTTCTGTACTCGAGAGGTACACGAAAATGAACATCAAGAAGGAAACTGGTTTTACGTCAGAACATACAAAAAAGGAGGTACATCTTGGAGAACAATGTTTTCCTGTGTTGTTAAATATTTATCACCTACGTGTTTAATTCAACTAACTATATCCAGAATCGCATTTTCTTGAACTCGGAGAACTAAAATTGTAATACTATACTCACATACTGTATAGTCCTCTACACATTATTAATTTAAAACTACAGTAGTCTCGTTTATCCGACATACCATCGCAAAAAAGCATAAATCGACAAGAACTGCAAGTTGTGAACGTAGGCTCCTGACTACCTCGTGGCGCACCCGTCTACACTATGACTCATGTATCTGTCATTCATTGCATGAAGGATGATGATGAGTATAAAATAACTGATGACGAAATTGTTAATTTTTCCTGTTTTATTGTAAAACATCGTTATTAGGTTCATAATGTGTAAAATTATAACATAGTTTGACGTTTAATAGGCTTTTTCATAACACCTCCCTATTATCCGAGATTTTCTGTTATCCGGCATCCTGCGGATAAGCGAGACTCTACTGTATTTCCAATAGTAACAAATGATTAAAGATGAGAGATAGAAAGTTAGAAGCTGATAACTGAATTAAATTTATTTAAAGCCTTTTGGCATCTTTAGCTCAGACCGGAATGAGTTAAGTAGATGAGGGGGGAAGGTATCGGTCAGGGTCTTACTTAAGGTACCACCCCGGCATTCGCCTCGTGAAATTGAGGGAAACGCTGGAAAACCTCAATCAGGATGGTCGACAGTGGGGTTCAAACCCACCTACTGCTGTTCCGAAATCTGCGACGTTACCATCTGGACCCCGAAGGATGGGTGCTACAAATTGATAAAACCTAAGTCGTTGTTTTGTAGCATATCTGACGGCAATGTTCTTGTTTTCTCTGAACTGCTGCTCGAAAAGTACAGCTACAGTGTAATAGCATAGATAAAAAGGTAGATCAGTCAAACAACTCAGCGCACATTAGTTGCAAACTGAATTCAAATGCAAATCCACCCTTGTACGTAATATTCAAAGGTGCTCGTTCGACTATTTTTCCCAATAGCATTCATTACAAAGTGTCTAACTCGTTGGTTTCTTTTGTATGTTAACATATATAGGTTCATTTCTAGTCACGTACGTAGAACAGCACACAACTACCGTATATTTCCGCATATAAGGCGTATGCCCATATCAGGGATGCAGAAACTAAAAAATAAAAAAGTTTTAAAAAAACACACACGCATTTTTAAGTAAAGAAAAATGGAATAAAAAGTAAAAAATAATAAATTTATGAATCGGAAAATAAAAGCGTGGGTTCCCTTGCTTACCTTATCATAAAATCATGTCTACGAGCATCAACGATTTTATTTTTCGATTCACAACTTTATTACTTTTTAGTCCATTTTTCTTTGTTTAAAAAAGCGTTTTTTAAACAACCCTTTTATATTTTTTTTAAAATCATTTTTTAATTTATCTTATTTATTATTCTTTTCGCGATATTTCGGTGTTCATACTTTTTCTCCAGCTAATATTTTGTGGCCTAAATCCTAAAGTGTTCTGCAACCAGCCAAACCTAGCCGCGGTGCAAGCTAGTATTTATTTTAAGATAAAGAAGTCTGTAATAACAAAATATTAAAATATGTTTTTAAAATATATACATATATAGAAATATATGAAAGTAACAATGGAATGTTGTAATGTCACCCGACTTACGTCGCTGTGCAAAATTTTCATCATCGTATGACGTCGGGAAATGAGTTAAATTAACGTTGCAAGATTTGTACAGAGTAAGTTAATAAAAAAGCGTGTAAAAATAACTAATATAAGGCGCACCAAATACTCGAATAAATAGAAAGAGAAAAATACCGTATTTTAGTACATTCTATTCTCTGTGTGAACAACCAGGCAAGCCTCGAAAAGTCCCGGGTGTCTGGAAATACGAGTCTGGCGCCTAGCTTTTTTTTCCGTTACTAAATTTCCAATTTCTACCTGCCAGTTGTTCTGATTGTTACTGACCGCACAGTCCCCAGACTTGAATATCATCGAGCTCCTGCGGGCTGTTTTGGAAGCCAGGGTTCGGCGTCCATTTTCACCTCCTTTATCTCTTCCTGAGCTGGAAACTGCTTCATGAAGAATAGATTAAAATTCTACTCACCACCATTCAGGTCTTGTATCGGTCTATTCCGTCCAGAATTCAAGCTGTATTGCGAGCTAACGGTGGACCAACACCGTATTCATACAAAATGTTCCGACTTCCACAAGTGTTTCCATTTTCAATGCCTTTATGTCGACAGCGCAATAAGGCAGGTGTATGTGGTAGTTGCAATGTTTCGACGCTTTCTTTCGCGTGAGAATTAGGAAAGGTATAAGTGGTCTATCCCTATACTTTAGAATTCAGAACGTTTTGTCTTTTCTCATGAACAAGTGAGTCGATGAGAATAAATAGCATTCCTTATGTAATAAGTAACGTTGTTTTACTATTTCCGACGGAAACTAACATAAAATAATGCATTGGGTGGACAAATTCCTTACACTCTTCCCGCTGTTAAACAAACAAAATAATAATAATAATAATAATATGACCTGAACTAACGCGCCTTCGCTTGCTCTCGCATTCCCATCATTACTTTGTGCCAATGCGATAAAAATTATGTAGGTACATGACGTACCCTGTAGAGGAACTACTTTCGCGCGCAAGAATTTAGTGAATTTGTATGTCGCGAGAGGTGAGTGGGATTAATCACTAAAAACCGTGAGAAATCAGGCGGGAGGGGTAAGGTGTTAAACATGAGTTAAACAGAATCGGAAATTAAATAATAATAATAAAAAGAAGAAGAACTGAAAAGAATTTTGGAATAAAGCAATATAAACTCGATGTTCTAGTGTCCACCTACTACAGAACTGCAGCCTATAAAATATTGTGGTTGTTGACCTAAACAGCACTTTATCCAACTCACAAAATAGTGATGCACCACGTAATCACATTTATACAGTATACAAGGGTATTTTGATGCTGAAAGTAGGCCTACCTTGCGGAATGCGTTTTCTTAACTATTTGCAACAACAGTAAAACAATACTTATCCTAATATGAGGAATGATATTTGTATTATTTAATTCTATCTGCGCCCTTGTTCCACATATGCCTGCTTCTTCTGTCGAAATGAATGCAAGGAGGAAACATTGCATCCCCATCCCTAATTATTTTTCACATACGGTACAATATTATGTGCAAGTATGCCTGTACCTGATTTACATATTTTGATCAATAGCCTAAAAGTGAAAGTACAATGCGAATATGAGCTTAATTCAGCACAAAATAGGGCTATGAAATCAGGTCAAGTGAAAATACTGGGATTGGGCGTGCCTCTTGCTTTCATTAGCGGTAAAAAAATATATACAAGTAGAAATCATGCAAATAATAAATTATCTTAAATTCACATAGTTCTTTCTAGTCACCAAACATACTTTAGAACCTACCTGCTTTTATTCTTTGCTTAAAATCAAGAAATTGTTATAAATGGAAGAAGAGTTCATTCACACAAACAAGGATTATAAAAACGTAAACAAACTCGATTGTATTTTCTGATAACGGTGATGCGCAAATTTTACTTAGCTTTTCCCGCATACCTTTTCTTGTCGGAATAGAACAGAATTTCTTTCGTCCTGTCACACTTTACCAAAGATTATATACCCTTCACTTTACCACGAAATAAATAATGGTAATTTCTTTATCGAATGTGATTATAATGAACAATGTGTGTGCTTTCTATCATAAACAGAAAAGTATGTTTAAATTGTAATATAGATATTTTTCTACAACATTTACTTACTATATTTTTAAAAAATGGAAAGATTTTTGCAATATTAACCGGTATATATATTTCTACGTATATGGAAACAAGCAAGTCGGAGCTCAGTTGCGGCACACCTCAACTATCTTCATAGCCCTGCAGCCCTGATAGATCCTTAATTGAAAGTTGTCGACAGATAGACATAGCGATTGTATAAGGTTTCCCAGCCCTTGTTGCTGAAACTTAAGTATTGTATAAAGTTTCCTTTAGGAACTTCTTAGCCTATGCAGAGGAAATTCTTCACAATCTATAACGTAAATATACCTCTACATTCGATAAAACAGTATTGTTTTTATAAAAATCAAGTGAGGCGGAACGAGTGTTATTTCGTATAATTACCCGGATATGTTTCGTTTTCAGCTCTGCACATGTGCAAAATGAGAAAACTGTTTGTTATCATAGCTGTACATGCTTGTTGATCAACAGTTTACTGCCGCCAGTTTGTCATTCTTTTATTTTGGTAGAAATGGGAAATATTTTGAGTGAATGGGAATTACGAATCCTAATTGACAATTACATAAATGATTAATATGTGGCGTAAGTCGTGGAATCAACTTTATATCTTCAGGATTCAGCCAACATAATTCTAACACTCTATACTGTTTTCTTTTAACTGGAAATTTAGAGCAGTCAGTATGACGCTGGACTTTTCACTAAGGAACCAGTGTTCAAATCTTTAGACTTCTATTATTTTTTTCTTTTGTTCCCAACATTCCTGAGAACTGTATAATGGATGCCTTTTATTAGCCAAAATTACTTAAAATTCTCAGGTAGCTATGGTTGTCTAGCTTCTCTCAGGAATGTTCTGGAAACTCTTTAACCGCGTACGTTTATCTATTTCTATAAATCTGGTAGAAAATTTCGATTAAAATGTAAAATTTTCATTTTTACGTTATTCAGTCAATGAAAATATAATTTTAAAATACTAAAACGTAAATGTTATGCATACCAATTTCGCAATTTGTGGTATAACATAGATCCGTTTCCATAATAGAAATATTTTCATAAATCTCACTTATTGGCAGTATTCGATTTGCCAGAGGGATGCCGAGATTTTCCCTGGTGCGTGAGGATTTCATTCCTGGTTGTTGATTCCGAATATCACCCCAATCTGGGATAAAATCTTTGTATTTCTACCAGAATAGGTACTATGTTGAAACTTACCAGCAACCCCCCTTAGGATCCCCCTTCGTAATTTATAACAAATCGAACACTGCTTATTGGTGTTCTATATATCCTAACTAAAGCTTTATATTACTTTAAAATCGTAATGATTTTCTCTCTATTTCAGAATTTTATTTCTAGTCTAAACCCCAAATTAACAATGTAACAAACTATGTTAATATCATATTAATATTCTTGTTCTTGTACTGAGATGGGGAAGCCTGCGTACACATTTCAAACAAGTCAAGGGATGGCAACCTTTTAAGTCTACCGTCTTTCGAGACTCTCGAGACGAGACAGAGAGTAACGTGTCGAGACTCGAGACCACGAGACTGAGGTTTACGACCGAGACAAAGACCGGAATTATCAGATCAAGACGACACCAAGACCAAGACTGTTCTAAAAATTCGAGACGAGAACGAGACTAATGCCAATCTCGTGTCGTCTCGATACCATCCCTAACAAGAACCAGCTTTGATATATTCAATTCCTTCGGGGCGAAACAAAAACGACCTGAAAACCGGAATTGTTTCTATTTCAACACTC
>JAGDQP010015066.1:0-43611 GCA_022664845.1 Lepisma saccharinum | reverse complement strand
GGAGACCGACCTAACACACCACCACCAGCAGTCCGGCGCTGCGGTCGTCACGACACCACTGCCAACCCATACATCTGACGTGTTGCCAACTACAGGTGTTTCCATTATTCTGATAAGCATCTGTATATACATACGTAAAAAGCCAACAGCTGCTTAATAGAATCATTTAAAACAAACCACGATTAATATTCACCAGTAAAGTCAATAAACGCAACCTTAATTCTCTTGTAATCACAACTCAGCTGTAATCAATGTTATACACAGCAAAAACCTTAGTATATATACACTGTACCCTCACTTTCGGCACACCTTACTTTATGAAGAAAATAAGATGCTTTCTGTGAAGGAGACTTAATTTTCCCCATTATTAATAGTTTGGCACTCTACAGGCAACAAAGTCAGTAGAGCGTGGCGCTGGGGATTTAAAATACCATACAACTCAGTTTATTTTATAGAATAAAAATAAGATGTCGATCAAGAATAATTATTTGTAAATTCAGACTTGTTATCTGGTCAGTAACAGCTGATGCAATACCTAAAAAAGACTTGCACAACTACCACATCCGTTAACTTCCATTATAGAGGCAACAGACAGCAAAGTGCATGGCAGTATATTCATCCATGATCCTGTTATCTTCACGACGGAAACTTTGTGGTTTCAAAACTTATCGAAGGCATTGACATTACATTCGTCTTAGAGCACCTTCGACCTTAAGGCTCTATCTTTCATTATTCTCACTTCGTCAGTAGAAACAGGATAAGGAGCGCTCCTGGCTTTAATGAGAGTTCAAGCATTTGCCTAGGATTGTTTTTTTTTTGGGGGGGGGGGGGGGGGGCATTCTGGAGTTAGACCTTTTAACATTCAAAAAAAACAAGAAAATTGCTCCTCTAAATACAAGAAAAAGCCTTGTGTATCCGAACGGGGGCGGGGATCGCACTCTCAACTGTTGTTTATTCTTTACGTTTAGAAAATAGTGTATTTTTGTCAGTTTACCAGCCTGGTGAATGATGGAACGGTACCATCAATTTAGACCTGGGCCCTAACCATGCTCTTATCAGTGCCTGAGTATGGTTAAGACCAACGGGTTGCAAATTAAGTTGCTGTAAAATGAGGTCAACACTTGTCTGGCAACTAAGTGCTACCAAACATTAGTGATTTCAACATAACACCATGTGGTTGGTGAAGTAAAGCTTTTTAACTTACAAGCAAAGCACCTTTGTACGCTCAGTATGAAGTGTTAAGCTTCTTTGAAGAAATGAATAGGCGCTTTCACACCTCCATGACAAGCGTTCTTGTCGCGCAAGCCAACTTCCCTCCTTGGGCTATTACGTGGGATCCGCATCACGCTTGACTTTCAATCCGAAACAGTTGTGTTGCCATTTACTCTTCCAAGCACTGGAGGACGTCGTCACAAACTCATGCAACCCAAAACGTCTCGATATGTAAGAAAATGAATAGCGATCCAAAACATGAAAAAATAGTAGCCAACGAGAATCACATTGATACTGCATAGCCAACGCAGTATCAATGTGATTTATTTAAAGCCGCACGGATAAACTTCACTTTATGGTCTGCACCTTCCTTCACTTACTGAGCCATGTGTACGCTCTAATCCACTCATTAACTTGTCAATAATCATCATCACAGACACGTCCATAAACGAATGCCGGCAACACAAAAACTTACGAATACTCACATATAATTTCGATCCATACACAATCGTACATGAACATACAAAAATGGTGGCTCATACTAATATATTTCGGAAAATGGGTTAGGTTAGTTTTCTTCCAACATGCGATGAAAACCGTGTACATGACATCACCCTCCCCCTAAGCCGGCATCGTGGACGAAGCCTAATTGTTTTACCCGTTTATTGCTTTCTCTCTCATGTTCCACCTTCTTTCTAGTCGGAAACAAAACCCTAAAAATACCCCTTTTCTCCTGTAAATTTTACATTTTCTTGTGAGCCGTAAAGTGAACCCGGGTGCACTGTTAGTGAGTGTCTTACGGAGTAAAGGGCATACGCAAGCAGGGTGAGACCAGATAAACTTACCAGGGTTGGCTGGTTTAAACCAAGGTCGTTTATTTAAACCAGGTGTTTTTTTTAAATTAAACCAATAAATAAACGAAAGAAAAGTGCAACAAATAGGGTGAACTTGATGGTGACGTTTCCATATATTAAACCATTGCGTTAATTTCATATATTTTTCGCCTTGTAATCAATGGCTCCTGGGTTCGATTCTCGTGGGTCCACAGAATTTCTCTAAAGTGCAAACCGAGTAGTGCTTCGGATGTCACTAAGCAGTAGGTCTTGTCTTTCATAACCTTGCTGTCATATAAGGATGCTGAACCTAAACAAACGAAACGAAACCAAATCTTTCTGCTTGTCTGAATGCCTGATATTTCAGAGGCCAAAGTTAACTTTGCTTAAATATGATAGAAGTTGGCAAAAATTATCGATGGCATCCAGTGATGTACGTGTCCGATGAGGGCTTAGGTCCTGGAGGTCAGAACCACAGCAACATTATCTTGGATTGGACTTTTTTAAATTCCTTGAATGATATCCACATAGTAAATTTGTAATTTTAAAATTTCATCATTGGTATAAACGTCTCTTTCGGCGTACTGCGTCCCGGGTTCGAGTCCAGGTGCAAACCGATGAGTGGTTCGGATTACACTTAAGCTGTAGGTCCCGTCCTTCATAACCCCACTTCTGCATCAGGACATTGAGAAATAATCTTAGTTCTATCCATATGTAATATAAATAAATAAAAGCAAGTATTTAAGAAAAACTTGTGTGTTTTTACCAACCATGAGATTTACCCATCTAGAAGATAGCGTAGGAAAAAGATTTTTCGAGCGCTGAAGAGTAGGGTTGTGGAACGCCCTGATGTACGCTGTCGAGGCAGCCTTTAATCCGATTATTTGAATACTTTTCACAGGGAGAAGGCAAGGTCTTTCTCAAAATAAGACTAAATTATGTTCAATGTAATGGTAAACAACTAATACACAGTCCGACAAGTAAGTAATGACACTGATTTTATTCTGACAAAACAGAGAATGCAAAATAGAAACCAATATGTGAGTTCGAGAGAGTAATCCTTCATCTACGACCTGGCAACACCGCATGGTCCCGCGTGAAGCACAACGGGAAATATGACGTCAGTACCAGCAGTAAGTGAAAGGCCGTCACGCCAGCGTCATGGAGCAGAGGGCGAAAATCAAGTTCTGTTTCAAACTCGGGAAAAGTGGCACAGGAAACTGTTGAATTGATGCGGAGAGTGTATGGTGATACTTGTTTGTCTCGTGCACAGATATTTAGATGGTATGAACGTTTTAAAAGTGGTGTGGAATCGATTGACTATGAACCTCGGCCGGGTCGTCCAATTTCTGTTCATAACGAGGAACTGATTGAAAAGGTCCGTGAACGTGTGCAAGAAGATCGTTGTGTGACTGTGAGAATGATGGAAGGTGACTTTGGTGTTAACGGAGATAATTCGTAAGATCTTAGTGGAAGATTTAGGCAAGAAGAAGGCCGCAGCGCGGTTTGTGCCACACTCATCTGATGAACAGAAACAAGCGCGTGTTGATTACGCCCGTGACATCATTGCAACTTTTCTGTCCATTGTTGCAGAAGACGAATGTTGGTGTTTTCGTTATGATCCAGCTACTAAACGTCAGAGTGCCGAATGGAAGTCTGCAGATTCTCCAAAAGGAAAGAAACTTCGTCTCCAAAAGTCAAGTGAAGACAATGCTCATTTGTTTCTACGACAGTAAGGGTATCATTCATCATGAATTTGTACCAGAAGGTCACACAGTTAATGCTCAGTTTTATTTAGGTGTTTTGGAGCGTTTGTTGAAGAGAATACGTCGTGTTTGGCCTGAATACTCAACCCCAGGCTGGTTCCTTCTCCATGACAACGCTCCAGCTCACCGAGCAGTACTTGTTGCGGAATATTTGGCCACAAAACAAGTGTGTGTGCTGAATCATCCCCCCTACTCACCAGATATGTCCCCCTGACTATTTCCTGTTCCCTATGCTGAAGTTGCCATTGAAAGGACGACTTTTCGACAGGGTTAAAGACATCCAAGCAGCTGTGACAGCGGCATTACGGGCCATACCACAAACTGAGTTGCAGAAGTCATTCCACTCCGTGTGTGATTGTGCCACTCGTTGTATTGATGCAGGAGGGATGTACTTCGAATAATAAACAGGTATTATTCAATTACTTTTGTTTGTTTCGTCAGAATAAAATCAGTCTCATTAATTAATTGTCGGACTGTGTATTTGAAAATAATAATAAAACTAAGTGAATATGAAAACCAAAGGAATATAAAAACATTTTATCTCCACGAGTGATTACAAGTTATTTGAATTTTATCTCCTTTAGGCATCTGGCCGAGCAGAATAGCCACGGGGAAAGAGTACGGGAAGGGGCTAGCCGTGGCTTAAGTACTATCACGGCATTTGCCTGGTTTGTAAAACCTCAATCGCGCAGCCGCTAGAATCCAACCCACGACCTGCAGGGAGAAATCAACGCCTTACTGAGCTACGGCTGCTCGCTGACAAGTCCCAATTTATTGTAACTAATTTCGCAACCTTATTGAACGGCACCATGACCTACTCAAGCCAGTAATCAAGGAATTATAACGGAGGGAGGGACGGAGTGATGTTAACCCACCATTTACTCAGATAATTGCTCTTGGTTACAAACCAAACACTGCTCCACCCAATTGCAATGTTTACCAATAGTGACGGGTGGGACTTGCACAGCACGTCTTCCAATTAAAAAAAAAAATCCAGCTGTTGGACTAGAAGCATCAAGCAATATTACCCTTAGAAGAGATGTCATGCCCTAGAATACAAAGCTACACCTTTTGACGTAGTTGAAGACGAAGCTTTTCACGATTCACTATACGGTAAGAGAACTATAAAATCCTATCCATATAAAAGCAGAGTATGTCCCTGAAAAAATTCTCTACCGCTACTCCTGGCATTTTCTCACTGAGCACCTGGAAATATATACTACGAATCTGAAAATAGCATACAATGTCTTGTGTTGAATCTTTTACATGGTGTTTCATGGCTACAGCACTGCGAAACGATAGTACTTTCAAGAGTTTGCAGTGGGAAATAAGCTACCAATATGAAAATTCCCCCTTCCCATTACACACTTTGGTAAACTATTTTTATATGGGCCAGCCTAGTAATTTTTGACTTCGGCCCGTCACGATTTGACCTTTAAGTGTTAAAATCCACACCCATGCCGGGACTCGAACCCAGGACCTTCGAGGCGATTTCCCATCACACACATCTGGCCAAACAGTTCCATCGGGCTTCTTGACCAAATTACATGAGGTAGTCCTCCATAGAATACCAGAAAATGCAGCAACGCATTGTACCGAGACATCAAAAATAAACAAATGTCAACAAAATGCATGAAGCATGTAAGAAATTCGGACCAACTTACCACCGCTTGTTTCTTAAATCACGTGTCTTGTGAAGCATATTGCCGTACTCCACATTAAGCTAGTTTCGCATTTATCATGGAGTACAAATCTTACGATATTTTAGAGCGGTACCATTTTGCAATTTTAGACGGGAACTTCGATTGGACCACGCGAATTTTCCCCTGGATCGTTCAAATAGTATGTATATATTAAGTCTCAGCAGTTCCACAAGGTTTTAAACACTAAACAATTGCGTAGGAGTGTTGCCACATAACGAAAGAATTCTGGGGAAAAAATAACCTGACGGGCGGAAATACAGCACAAACTTGACTCCCAATTAACCCGCCTTCGCTTGCTCAGTATTTTGCGCAGTTTTCGCGCAAGAATGGTCTCAATTTTCAATGTCGCGACGTAAAGTGAGCACAAGATGGTTTAGTCAGTTGTAAATGCCGGACTACGAATACTATTCCACACCCTCGGGGTGCTCGTTTTTTTTTTTTTTTTGGGAAAATAAAGGTACAAAGCACGTAAAGAAAAGGACCCGCTAAAAAAAAAAAAAGTAAAATTCAGTGAAGTTAGACCAAAATATAAATATTACAAAATAAATTTGATGTTTACAACGCGTGCCAAAGTTTTGAAACGCAAATAAACTAAGGTTTTCAAACGAAGGTTCGACTGCTGGCAATCTATAAGTGTTCCCGTATTGCAGTAATAACGCTAAAAGGATAAACAAAGAAATCCATATTAAACAGTTACTTAAAATAACTTAGAAATGATCTAGGGTGACCGTACCAGTAATGGACCAATAACAGGTATTATATGGGATACAGTTGCAAAGAAAAAAAAGAGGTAGTTTCCCACTTCCGTCAAGTTCAATCGTGTAATCCCAAACAATCCATCAGGACATGCACCCCCCCCCCCCCCCTAAAAAAAAAATCACGTAAACTAAGTGTATTTGAAAGAGTGCAGAGAGGACTGAGTACAACATCCGTAGATATCTACGAAAAGGGCCCTCATTTTTCAAGCAACAACATACACTGGAACAATCTTAGTCCACTATTAGTTACTACAACGAACTGGATAACTACGCTTTCAGCAACATTTTGTCTATTGTGTCAAATGAAATGAAACAAATACGAGCTCCTTTTTCCTACCTAGACTTATTCTGAACCGACTGGCTGTTACACACGTAATGTATCCAACGTGTGTGGAAGTGTGAATTAGAGTGCAACAGCGGAAAGTCAGTGGATATATTTACTTGCACTCGCATTCAAGAACCGTACATAATGTAACTGTTAAAGTAACTTTATCGCGTATAATGAAAAACTCTAACCTGCCTTTCTCCAACCCGTCTTCGCCCTCTCGACATACTGTTTTTTTTTTTAAAGCAAAATAAGCGTCATTTATAACATGAAAGGACGCAATATGTATTATTTTTTTCTTCCTGGTGAACTAATCCATAATTCAAGATTTAACAATGACACTGTTATTCGTAACACTTTTTGGATTGACTCGTATGTAAAGAAATGTCTGTGATAATTATTAGAAGGAAATGAGTAGTGTGGAGCGTTCAAGTCTTAACAATTGGCTCAAGTAACTTCAATCCAAAACGACACTGCATCGCGATATTAACACTATGAATTGACTATAAGGGTTCTTCCTTCAACAGTACAAATAAACTACGCAGTACACTTGCTTATTGTGCCCCGTAGGGTACCACGAAAAAACACCCGGACAATTCTAACAAAACCCAGGTAAAGTCAAATTCGTGGCAGCTAAGTGTTAAAATTAAAAATGCAATGCTCCAAAAATAACTGAGCCGTTGGAGTAAGTGAACCAGCGAAAGGTACGTGGGACTATTTCGCTGGTTCCTCGTTCAAGGCGGGCACATAGGGGAGTTCGTTAAGCATCAACGAGAAAAAGCAATATCTGTGGGAACTTTTAATCTTCGTCTACCAAAGGGGTGTGGATTGAGAACGATGTAATGAATGCGAGAAAATAATTAGTCTCCTATAACAGAGTAATTTGTCCGGAACACTTATTGCGTTGGGCGAGTGAACATGGCGTGTTCAACTTAGTGCGGATAGTTTAATAGAAAAAGAAAAGAAATTAACCGGGTTGTTTAAATTTCCCTTAAACTGATGTCCCGATTTTTTTTTTAAACTTCCCTTAAGCAAACCTATATCTCGAATTATGTACTATTAATTTTGAACCAACATGATTTTTTCCAACTCACCCTACCCATGTTTCGAAATATAATAAAGGCATTACTTCCGAAGTTGGTCTTCCGTCTGGTTTCGACAAAGCCTGATGAAAGCTACGAAAATTTAAAAATCAATTTTTAAGTCCAGTTCACTGCTTTTCTGTTTCGTTCGGTTACCGCGCAGAGTGGGGATGTTCACATTTATTAATACTTGCTTCCTTATACTTTTCGTACATCATCTTAAATTAGTGACCAAGGTAACGTGGAGGTTAGGTAAGGTTTGGTCATGTATATTATCAATATATACTTTATATGTTCATATTTATTATTCATAATTGCTTTCTTGCATTTTCGTAATCTCTTAAATTACCGACCATGGGAACGTGGAGGTTAGGTAAAGATATGTGCAGTCATGCATCTTTACACTTTTTCTCATATAAGTCACAGTTCTTTTCGTAAGAACAAAGTTTTGTGTTAACTATACAAGTGACGTACCAATTTTTGAAATTTACAGGATGAATTGAGATAATTGTGTGATGTTTTTGAGTAATAGGGAGGAACATAGTAATGTGGGTAAAATTATACGTGAATAATAATATTATTGTAGTGTGTTTTCAAGATGTTTTAGGACGCACTGCATGTTGTAGCGGAAGGAACTATTTTGCGTCGAGTTACAGTCATGTGAAAGGCGGTAAGGCAGTGTTGGAATGACGTGTCTTTGTGATGATTATGGCATTTCTTGCGTTATTGTTATTGAATCGTATGCAAATGACGAGGGAAAGTGCATTTTGAAGGTTAGAAGAGTATATATGTAAGGAAAGGAAAAGGCCCCGAACAATTGTACAAGACTTTCTAATAGAAAATGGGAGAGTTAACACGCCTGTGTGCTGAAGTGTGAATAATGTGTGTCAAAATATATTTTGTAAAGATACATGACCGCACCTAACCTCCACGTTCATATGTTCAGTAATTTAAGATAATTTACGAAAAAGGAATTATTAATAATAAATGTGAACATATAAAAATATACTTTGTAACATGACCGCACCTAACCTCCAGGTTCGTATGGTCACTAAGATAATCTACAAAAAGTGCAAGAAAACAATTGCGTAAACCGCTCGCCTCCCATGAACACGTAATGTGGGTTTTAAGTGATTTTAAAATTGGTACGTCACTACTATAGTAATGCCCAAAGCTTTCTGCAATTTGTAGTTAGATATTAATCCACGACTTTCTCACACAGTTTCAAAGGTATTCTTAAGTATCACCGTATTGTTTCACAAACAAACACTTAACTCGCATCCAGGGCAACGTTCCTGTACACCTGTAACAATGTTCACAATATAAATGCTCGAAACTTTCCCACAATCCAATCATGCGGTAACCTTCCGCCAAGTAGTTCCCTCCGCTTCCCAAATAGTTCTATGTTTATCACCGATTATACAATAAAATAAACTCAACTTTCGTTCTTTTTATATATTATCAACCACACAAATCAGCAAATTATCCATTTCTGCCCTGTAAATGTTCTAAAATTTATTAGAAATGGACGACTAACTTAGGAAGTTAACACCTCAAATTAGTGACCATAGGAACGTGGAGGTTAGGTGCAGTCATGTATCTTTACATTTTCCACTGTCGGAACTGGTCAATTAGCGCGTGAAAAAAAAAAAAGCCACACCTACGCCCACTTCCCGTCCTCCGATATACGTCAGGCTGTTCCCACCCTCACCTTTGGCGGAAGAATATATAGTCCCACGTATTTCACCCTGATAACACTCGATCATGCCTCCAAAAGTTACTATAATTCGAGTTTCAACACTCCTACGCACTGGTAACATCACATTTCTCCTATTAATTTTACTTTCTTTGGTGTAGATAAAGTAAACCGAACCCACAAGTCTTGTTAAAACTCAATGTTAGGTTACTATGCAAAAGTGCTGCTTAAAATTCTAGGTTAGGTTAGTTTCAACTTACAATAGAAATGCAACAGACAACACTGCCATCGCACAAATTTCCCGCTATGAACATTACCTTCAAATCATGTCAATGCACGCATAGGCTTCCCATACGTTACCTACACATTAATACTTTCCGCTCAAATCGCTCACAAAATAGTTATACTCTTTAAAATAAATTTCTAATACAACCCTTCAAGTTCTTCCTGTAAATTTACCTATCTTTCGCTATTTCTGGCCCCCGGAAACTAAACCAGAACCAAAATAAACGAACCTTATAATAAAATATGAGCCAGCATGTTTTAATGTTGATCTCTGAGTGCGTATTTGCCGCCATTAATATTCATCCGCAGCAGCCATGTTTCATGTTTTAATCAAGTCGAGCGAGGTAAAAATTACGGAAGTGCTTCCGTACCACTTTGTAGATTGCTGGCAGTCGATATGTGTTTATGGAAGTGTCTATTATTGAGAAGGTAATAAGTGGATAGAGCGTAATGACTCAGTAGGTGGTGGATGGGCGCGGGCCATAAAGTAAATTCTACCCCAAGGTTGATTACTTACTTCTTTCACGCGAAAGTAAAGTATATTGCACCTCTGGATAATACGCATAAAGATACTATTTCGTCGAGAATCCCAAATTCTTTAAGATTATTACAGGTCCATGCCGTAATAAAGTATCAAAACTACAGTGTTTTCAACAATCTGCCTGGAAAGCTAATGAATCAATTTACGCAACCATAAAATTTACTCTTGCTAGGTATCTGACCTCAAATAGCGGGAGAACTGTTTTTATAACATGCTATTCACCCCGCAAATAATGCACTGTGCAGCGGCAAACATGGCGTCGCACCATGTAATGTCCATATTTTTTTTTTAGAAATACTTTATCCAAGCGCATATTTCATTAGTAAATCGTGCATGTTAGACCTCGTGTTCAAAATCTTTCAACAATTAAACGCTGCCTTCAAGTCATTGTTCTCTTAACCTTACGGAAGTTACCGCGATTTTTTTAAAAAAAAACAGATCTGTTTACGTTCAGCATGTCTGGAACCAATAGTAAGGGGTGAAATTAAGTTTCTGCGATAATTATACTCAAATTTCAGTATTTATTCTGATAGAAATCCGAAATTAGTAATGTTTATTACTTTTGTCTAAAACTCGGACGGAAAATTGATCTATGCTTGTTACTATAAAAGCAAAACCAATGTATTTGGAAACATATTAAATTTTACTTCCATCACGCATCTCATTTATCCTCTTTCCTGTTACCTTTAATAATTATGAAGCACATATAAATCGATCAATACTTTTTCATTTGGACGCCATGTTTTCACGCCGCACCATGCGCACATGGTTGCGCATTCTTTATTGCCGGTCACAAATTACAATAAATTTTAATAATTTTCAGTACTCACCTGGATGGCCTTCTCCAACAGACTCAGATGTGAAGAGGAAAGTTTGTCCCTCTGTAATTTCGGGCTCCATATGTCCATTTACCTGGAATCCGTTCAATGAAGGTGATGAAGTCTCGGGCATTCTGAACCAATTTACACAACCTACAATGGCTACTTGTACTGTGGAAAAGAGAACGCGGCAAGCGCGACACACCTATTTAAGTCCTCGGTTTGATCACGTGACCCGATTCAAACGAAACGAAGGTAGGAAGACGGCGCAACGAAAGAAATTTGCCGAGATTGATTTGAGATTACACTAAAGTCAAACACGGTGAGGGAAGTGAAGCACAGTGCTAATTCGATGAGGCACTAAGAAAGACTAACTGTCAACTGTGGCAAGCATCTTTTTTATAAGTTGAATGCGTTATCATGGATTATTATGCGTTTCATGATGACGTTTCTGCTATCTTCCTAGTGTTTTCAGTAAGCGGCCTATGACATCCTCGGTGCTTCTTCCAAGTAGATACATCAACCAATGAGAAGAAAGTTGCCTCCCTCCCCTACAAACAATCACACTCTTGAAACTTTTATCAAGAATTTCGTAATTCATTTTTCTCCGATTTTTGTATCTTCATTTAAAACGTTGCAATGAAATCACACAATTCTAGGTTTTCCCTGAACACTGTGTTCTTTCTTTACTGCTAGCAATATGACACGAGCGGCGTGTAATCAAAACAGAATGACAGGGCGCTTTTATAAAACAACATTGTATTTGCGATTGGAGGGATAATAATATTTAGCTGTGTACCGATTTACATACACAAAACAAGGAAAAGTATTGGAACAAAGCGATTTTTGCGTTAAACATTACTGCGATTGCGTATATAGAGTGGTCGGTCAGTAATGGGTCTCATTCACTTATTTTGTTCCCAGATTTCTTTTTTGCCTAATATTTACACTTACACTCTTTACTTTAATTGTTTACACCTTTCTTAAGAGAGAGAATCAAGACTGGAATATTATGGTATTGTACGGAACTTGATGTTCAGTTGTTTTTAAACCAATTATGCATTGACAGAGAATCTCAAAATAGTTCTATTACATCCTTGTGCCTTGAACGCGACCATGTATATCCATTTTTAATTCAAATAGAATTAAGCATAATTACTGTTAAAAAAGACTGTTTGGTTTTTAGGAAGAAAAGAATGATAAATTTAACAAAACTATGTAAGAAAAACAAGAATGGTCGTGTATTCTGTACACTTATAGTCGGACACAATAATAACCTTAATAGATTGCTATTACCTATGTTATAAAGTGAAAATAGGACACTTGGAAAGCTGGAGGTACGATTTATATCTTTAAACTATTGAAAAACGACAGAGTTTTACTCTAAATTTTAGGACACTGTTATTAACCCTCAAATAACATTTCCGGTACATTCTAAGCCAGCGTTTCTCAACCTTTTTCATCCGCGACCCCCTTTCACCATACCTTCTAACCAGCGACTCCCTTTCCCCATGCTTTCTAGACGGCGACTCGCAATTATTTTATTTTGTGTACCATTTGCTTTTCATTGGAAAACATAAAACGTTATTTCCTGTATTTATAATAAATAACCTAAGTATATTATACAAAACTATTCATCAAACTACTTTATCTTTAGTAATTATTAAAAACAGCAAGCAAAATAAAATACTTTCTTTAAAATTTATTAGTATTAACCTACAAAACCCTAGATAAATTCATTTTTTCGCCTTTACTCGTGATCCCCTTGCACACATCCCGCGACCCCCAGGTTGAGAAACCCTGTTCTAAGTTAATCATAGAAGTAAGAAACTTCGTTTTTCTTAGTATATTATACCCCTATCGAAAGTTGGTAAAAATTAAATATCTCCTAAAATTCTATATATTTTTTATACACATTTTGTGTGACATGTGTCTTGTTTTAAATTTATGTGAAAAATGGCCGACCACTCGGGTATGTCCGCCGATTATTTAATTTTATACTATTAAATTTCACAAAATCTTAATTGTAACAAATTTATTCTATTTTAATAATATCTGGTGCAGTAAAAAGTAATCCATTATTTTGCCAATAGATGGCTTCAGTGATCTGTATCTCGCGTTGTATAAATCCGATCTGGTTCAACGAGATGGCGTTCAAACGATGAGATTGCGTACTACAAACACTGTTCAGATAGTTGTGATGAGTTGACTCAGTGTTGTGTGAGCGCGCGTCAAAATGAACACTAGCAAAGAGAAAATACGCTATATTTTACAGTTTTTCTTCGATAAAGGCGAAAACGCAAGCCAGGCAGCTCTATATTTTGGACTGTGTCTAATGCAGCTTCTAGCTGTTATATGATGTAAATTTAAATAAATAAATGTGAATAGTGTTTATGGTCCTGATACTGTAACAGCCAATCACGCGCAATTTTGGTTTCATCGATACCGTGCCGGTAATTTTGACGTCAAAGATGTACCACGCACTGGAAGGCCAGGTGTCGAAAATGTCGATAAAATCATGGACATTGTCGCGTCCGACCGTCATGTAAGCACTGTTTCGATTGCCCAAGAGCTAAACATTGCACAAAAAACCGTGTGGAACCAATTACATAAGGCTGGATACACAAAGAAGCATGATGTATGGGTGCCACACGAGTTAACGCAAAAAACCTCATGGACCGAATTTCCATCTGCGAATCGCTGCTGAATCACAACAAAAGCGACCCATTTCTGAAGCGGTTGGTGACTGGTGATGAAAAGTGGATCACTTACGACAACGTCATGCCAAAACGGTCTTCTTGGTCGAAGCGCGGTGCGCCGGCGCAAACGGTGCCCAAGCCAGGATTGACGGCCAGGAAGGTTTTGCTGTGTGTTTGGTGGGATTGGCAGGGAATTATCTACTATGAGCTGCTCCCCTACGGCCAAACCCTTAACTCGGAACTATACTGTCAACAATTGGACCGTCTGAAGGCAGCAATCGCCCAGAAGCGGCCAGCTTTGGCCAATAGGAGAGGCATTGTGTTCCACCAGGACAACGCCAGGCCACACACATCGATAGTGACTCGCCAGAAGCTCCAGGAGCTTGGTTGGGAGGTTCTTATGCACCCACCTTATAGTCCGGACCTGGCACCGAGTGATTACTATCTGTTCCTATCCATGGCGAACACGTTTGCTGGTGAAAAGTTCGCTTCAAGAGAGGCTTGTGAAAATCGACTGTCTCAATTTTTTGCCAATAGGGACAAGGGCTTCTATGAGAGAGACATCATGATATTACATTCCAAATGGCAACACGTTATCGAACAAAACGGCGCATATGTGACCTAAATCGGATCATTCTAACTATGGTAAGTCAAGCCTTCAATGTCATGCAAAAATAATGGATTACTTTTTACTACACCAGATAATAATTTTACCTGGAAAACAAAACAAAAATGTAATTCAAAAGGATTTATAAAGGAAAACAGTTTGATAACTGAACAAAAGTATTGGAACACCTTCAACTCAGATAATTTAAAAACCTTGTAATACCTTATTCCCTACGTAACCCTTGAAAGTTTCTTTGGTATTCAATGAATGTGTTTCTTAGTGAATCCTGAACCTATTTTCACATAAGGATCTCCTTCAGTTCTGTTCTGGTTCGGTTTTAATGTTATGTGACATTGGTTTTGGGTTCATTCCATCTATTTTCGATGGAATTTAAATGAGAACTCTGAGGTAACGTCTTCAAAGTGTGAGGTGTGCTCCATACAATCCACTGCGAAACCGTTTCTGCCCTCTGCTGTGGGTCATTGTCTCGTTTAAAATCAAATCATATATCTTAAGCCCATTATCTCAGCACTTTCCTTAAGATTTTCCTGAAAAAGATATTTAATTAGAAACGCACCCATTGAAAGAATGGAATCCTAGAGACATGGTGGGCAGTTTCAAACATGGAGGTGCAGTTGCAATGTTGTGAAGTTGTATGATCTCTAATGGTGTATGGAACTTGTATTATACAATGGGTAAATTTGGTTTTAAATGCATTTTGCAGATTTTTTTTTCTTATAAAGAGAGTGCTGAGTAATTGGCCTTAGGAAATATAATTTTGATTTTAAACAAGACAGAGTGCAGAAATTGTTGCGTGGAGAAAAAAACAACAACTTAGAAAGTTTCGAATTACCTGAGTTGAAGGTGGTTCAATATTTTTGTCCGGTAATAAAATGGTTTTAGTTTGTAAATCCTTATAAATTACATATGGGTTACATTTTCTAGTTTAAATTAATATTATTTGAGTGACATAAATTTGTGTTACAATTTATGTTCTGTTAAATTTAATATATTCACAATTGCACTAATATTTAAGACAAAAATCGTTTTGTTCCAATACTTCTGGCCGCCACTATAAGTCATACTACATAAATGAACAGTTTGTTTTTGTGCAAGGTATACTAAAGACAATGTACCCAGTACGCGCGCACACACACACACACACAAAATCGAATACATGTCCATATAATCTAATATATATAAAAAAATAATGGTTCTAGACTATTGACAACCTCCATCTCCCATCAAATTTCACTTTAACAAAAATATTGGGACACTTTCGAAAGAAATTAAAAACAGATCAATGAAAAGAAAATTTAATAGCATATGAACTGTCAGTTGAAATGTTTTATTTATCTAGTGAGAATTTGGTACAAAACTTGTGGACTTACGGATAATCTAAAACAACGATCTCCAATAAAAGATGGCAGCACTATCTCTATATAATGTATTCTTATCGTTGCACGAAATTTCCTTGCTGCTCCTGTAAATTCAAGCCTAGAAAGTTCAAACTTTCATAGGGAAGAAAGTTCATAACCAATTCAAGAGCATGATCGATGTTGATTTTTATTTTCGTTTTTCTTCATTGTTGAAATCGCTTCATTCTTGTTGTGAATATCGAAACTTATAACAATGAAGCTTTTTCAACAATGAACAAAAAAGAAAATTAAAAATCGGCATGGGTCAGGCTTTTGAATTGGTTATGAACTTTCTTCCCTGAAAGTTTGAACTCTCTAGGCTTGAATTTGTAGGAACAGCAATGAAATTTTGTGTGTTACAGTGAAAATACATTATACATATACGGAGGAAGTGCTGCCATCTTTTGTTGGAGATCGTTGCGCTAGATTATCTTTAAAAAGTGATGTTTTGGGCTATTTTTATTTTCTCCGTCAGGTGCTTTTTAGAATAAATGGGTCTTTTTCTTATTTCTAACCTCAATTTAACCCATAGATGTCTGTGCGTGATCTACGTGGTGAGACAGGGAAGGAGGAAGATTATAGAATTCATGTCAGGAGCTTGAGGTTACCAGAGATGGAGAATGTACTGTACCACTTTTGAACAGTTATAAAGCAGCAACATCGTCACACCATGGATGTTGCGATCAGTTGTCATATTAGAACATTAAACTTCCAGAAACTACTTGTTTCAAGCACATGGTTTTAAATGCTCATTTGGAATTTGTTATAAACAATGTTTGTCCATATTATTTTGTAAAAACATTAAATTGTCGGCGCCATTTTGCGATATACACTCCGCTACCGTATTTCATTGTCGTATATAATTATTATTTTGGTCTCCAGTTCAGCTTTTGATATTTTCTATCTAAATGTCCTTCCGTTCGAATTGTATGTAGCAACTCCGGAATGTCAAAATTATGGGTGTCCTCAATATACCTCACCGCATCCGCATGTTGTCCAGCAAACTTCAGCATTTTACTGTTTTTCCTTGCTGACACCCTAGTTTTCAACGTTGATTTAAGATTCATTTCGTTTATTAACCATTATCGGTTGAAAAAATACTTTTATTTTTAAATCACATTTCAACAAAGACGTCATTGCGTTGATAAGACGTTAATACGACGTGTATTCAATATGTTATTTTCAACTATGGTATAATAGATTTTGTTTAATAAATTTTCTTACTAATGCTATGTCAAAAAATATAATTAAAAACTAATTGAATGACACAAACTAATTTTGGTGTTGTCATGTGCACGTTGAAAACATATTGAATTTTAAAACACATTTCCACGAGGTTAGAATTTCTTTGATACTACGTTAATGTGACGTACTTTCAACTATCATTCATACGATGTCCTAGATTTCGTTTCACACTTGTATTTCTAATTTAATTGCTTAAACATTATAATTAGAAGCAATTACAATGAAAATAACTATATATTTTAATGTTTTCATTTGCATGTTGAAAACAGGTTGAATTTTAAACTATATTTCAACGGACATTTAATTTCAACGATACAATAAAAGAGTAGTGTAATCTCCAGGTGGATTCTTGGATAAGTGATCAACGCGTCGAGCTATCAAAGAGAAGTGCAGAACGCTCCTGTGTTCGAACTCCACAGCAGCCGCGCGGATTATTTATTGTTGGAAAATCAACACCGTATGCCGGCCGGGTGGTCGAGCGGTCTGCGGCGGTAGGCTATCGACTCAATGGTCCCGGGTTCGAGTCCCGGCAGGGGCATGGATGTGGATTTTATACACTTAACAGCTAAAGACAAATCGTGACGGGCCGAAGTCCAAAGTTACTAAACTGGCCCATATAAAAATAAAGTTTTTATCAACACCGTATATCGTGATAAAAGCAACGGCAAAATGAAACTAAATGTGTGTATACCAATAGACAGCAATCATGCTCTGTTTTGGCCAACTAAACCCGTTTCTTCTTAACCATTATTCAACGTCGAATAAACCGTTGAACAGGCGGACATTTCGGTACACTTACAATGTTAACATAACGTTTCGGTACTAACATTTAATCCACGTATTTTCAACGTTTGTGTGCTACTAGGGAGGAATGGCTTTAACCAGCGGCATTATTAGAATAGTCTATCAACATTGGAGTTATCACGCCACCACCCCTAAATACTCAAGCATACCCTAACTTTAAACATTTTACAGATAAAAATCTATAGAAACCCTGTAAAACACTACTTACAATGCCTAATTTTCACTTTTCATACAACCCCCAAACTAAAATTCATGGCAGAATGCTTGACAATTGACCCCTAAGTGCACTCATTATAAACCATGTTCATTATATAAAGAACCAACATTTACATAGCTGTGCTAATAGACATACATTTAGGTTTAGTTGCGTATGTGCTTATAGACGACATTTCAGTTGACTGAATGGGAGAGATCTCATAGACTCTTTTTGCCTTTGACAATAGAACACTGAACTTCCTTTCTGAAGATTAAGGATCTTTCCAAAGATTGAGAGGGCTTAAACCCCTTCAAAAGTGCCAATACCTTTCTCTGAGCACCCTTTATACGGTTTTAGGGTGGGCCTCAATTCTAATTCCACCTTAGACATAAAAAGGAGTGTTTTACATTCGGTTCTTTAAAAATTTTGTACTCTCCTTGCTATTAGCACGGAGTTGAAACCGGGTTGCTTTTGGTGATCCAGTCTGGCCTGGTCCAAAAGTTGACCCGGTCTGGGAAACATAATTAATTTCGAATTTTGGGGTCGTATTTTTCGTGCTCCGAGGGTAATGTCCCTGGTCTTGGTTACTTCTGACCGAAACATTGCTCAAACTTTAGGAGATAATTAAAAACTCTGTTTTGTTCTCTGGGTTACCGGGTCTGAAGCCTTGACCCGTTTCAGCTCTGCTATCAGAGTCTCTTCGCTATATGAAAACATTCCTAAGCGACCTATGTGAAGGCGTGATTCAACCCCAGCTATCTTAACAAAACACCTCGTGATGTCGAAACTTCTGATGCTCTTCAGCTGAAGCATATCTACAATTTGACGAAAGGTTTTCCCCATTACCTGATGTCAACACAAACAACAGTTGGTAGTTCTTGAAGATATTTTTCCGTCCTCTTTGGCCCAATTTCTTCACATGCTATGCACACAGTAACCGATGACTCTACGTAAATTTTTCCTCAAAGTTCCTTCTTGCAACACTCTTTCTCAAGTATCAAAAATTCTTTCATTTCACTAATGCCAACTGCTGTACGAATAATTTTGATGAAGCAACAATTCGGTTATATGGAAAACGAGAAGCTTACGTACCGAGCATCTGTAGCTCCCCAGCAAGCCAAATGCCGACGAAAACGAAGATTTTGGTCTAACCGCCGTCGGAGATACCAGCCTGAAAATAATTGGAGGAAGATCGGCGTCGATCCATACATGGCGTTTGGTCGTCGGACCATTTCCGGGCCGCCGTCTGTCTCCCTACTTGCCGTCATAGGGGCGAAAGTATGCTCAGCCTTCGCCCCCGACCAAATCCCGACGTCGCCTGCTTTGGTGGGTCAGTTCGTATGGCGTTGACTTCGCATTCGAGAGGTACTGGGTTCCATACCAAAGGCAGAACATGACAGGTTTTTCCAGCGTTGTTGTTAGTCACAACACACTAATGTCAGGATGTATGCCGTGGCCCACTCCTCCCCGCATCCTTTCCCCTAGCCCACAGAGATGAAACGGACCAATTTGGTCAGGTTTTGGATCGGGTCATTGGGTCTATGCTTGGGACACAGTCTTACTCGGTGGCCTGATTTCGATCTGGAATGGAAAGCAGATATTTAGTTTTTCCTTATTATACACTATTATAGGGTGGGTTGTGTTTTTTTTTGAATAAACTGATTTTTATACGTATAACGAATAACTCTTCCCCGTAGTTGCTTAAAACGAATACTTTCAGGTTTCGGGAAGAAAGTAACTTGAACCATAAAGCAGCCCCTTGCAATACGGACCCTCGCTTAGCTGACAAGAACCTGTCCACTGGTTTCTAAAACAACACCAGACACGTCTATGGACTGGTACACAGACAAAGAGATTTTACTTGAAAAAGCTAAATAAAGAAATGATCGATAAACAAATTATTTCAGATCATTAATCTCTGCTGAATAACTTATGTCAATGATTAATTAATGTCGAGCACCAACCCAGTGGACATTTCCCCTAAGCGGCGGACCCTAGCAAAGATAACAATTTACTCCCACTACCACAACATAATACACCTAACGGGTCCCCTGGAGTCGAACCAGAAACCTCCAGGGTGGGTTCTTAGCGAAACATCGTTTTGCAGTGCTAATAAGCAACAAAGGAATAGGAGATAAAAACAATATCTCATCAATATAAGATGAATATGTAGATCTCTCTGGAACGATACACGTCAAACCTAGACAAAAAGGGATTATGGTAACTAGGCTATTAGTTTCTTATGAATGAAATCCATGAATAAGGTAAGAATAAAAAAATGATTTATTTACAAGATATGATGCTCCTCTTAAATTCTCGATTCAGACGTTAATCCTAATTTCTTAGTCAGAATGAATATATCTACTTGACGATACCGTCACTCATAAGAATAAAAAATAAACATAATCTTTTAAAGACGGAACCGATCTCGACCAACAAATTTATCGAAGCGACACAAAACCACACACTGAGACCAATTCCCATTCACTTTCCTGCTGGAATGGGGAATGAATTTGTGATAGCACCTACGACAACAGCTGCCACCCACTTCCGTCCAGAATGCTCTTCCAGAGACGTCACCTAGCAACTTATCAAAACCTCATCAAAAACACAGAATCTACCATTTCCCTCGGAATATCTCATCGCCATTAAGGCATAGTTTGGACGGAATACAAATCTCTCAGTCAAGGCAAAAAAAAAAAACCGAATACAGAATGCAAAGTTTCAAGCTCGACCACGCCGGCCACATATTCACCTGGATCCGCAACCACACAGGTTCCTACTCGGATTTAGCACAGCATCCGATAGAAGACCACACAGCACTTTGTCCACTTAATCAGGACGACCATCGAGTTCATTAGAGCAACAGAACAATCAATCAAAAAAGCTTCGGTTACTTTAAAAAAAAAACATACAATAAAGATTTTACATCGAACAAATTGGAGTAGACGGTAAGGTCTAAAGGCCCCCGTATTCCTTGCTCATTCAGAGGATACCTGGGAAAGTACCTTAAATGAGTGCCTTGAACATTATTCCTCATATCTCAATCATCAAAGCGGACAACAAACCAAACTCTGGATAGACGATAAAGTCTACATCCCTTTCTCCTTGTCCATACAGAGGATACATGAGAAAGTAACTTGTATGGAACTTTTCGTCGATAAGAAATTTAAATTCAACCCAGGAACATAACAACAACTGGAGTAGGCGGTAAACCTACAAATCCCCTTTGACCTTTCTCTTACAGAGGTATGCCTGAAAAATAGCAACATGTAAGAGTATTCATTTCCTTGGGCTGGCAACAAAACGAAGACATACTGCTCAACCCACCGATATCAGAATATCGGTCTCTCGGATGCTTCCTCAGGAAAAAAAAAGGATTACAAATCGAACATCTCGAAACATCTTATGTTCCAATTTCGTAGTATCAATATCCACACAATTACCTGTTCGGATTCCTTGAGAACACCAAGTTCTCCCATGTCCGCCCCCCGATTTGACGGACAGCCTGGACTTTTAGTGGCCTCAAAATAAAGACGTATCAGAGCAGAGAGCTAGCGCGAAAGCCGATGACAGTATATATGCTCATTTTTTTACCGCCTCGAAGTTTCCAGTAAACGAAACTGCCAATAAGAAAACACGACACTTTTTTAAGCTAAAGCGCGAGCCAGGTTCAAAAAATGCACAACAAAAAAACAGCAAGAAAGTCAGGGCGGCAACTTCTCCCCTCACCTACACGTAAGCACTGAAATCTTTTATATAAAAAAAGAAAGCAAAAAATAAATGGCTATCGGCTGAATCGAGTCGAAGTTGAAATAGAAATTTTGGTAGTTAAACACACACATACATAAAACAATGAATAAAATAGTACTTAATTATATTTCTTACTTCACTTGTTTGACTTGCTTCAGATTATCTTTTCTTCTTAAAAAAAGTAAAAATGAATTTCATAATTAAAAAACAAAAAAAAACAAAAAAACTGAGAGTTGGGGAGTGCGGAGCACGACACAACAACACTATTGTGTTTGAACAGTGTCTCTTGGAGGGGTGATGGGGGCACAAATATACTACCCGAAAAAGTTTCAAACAATACTAATAAGTAACAACATATGGAAATAGTCTCACATCCCCGGAAAGGGTACAATACCGCCGACGGTGTGAAAATATTCTCACACGCCGGATAGGCTATTTTGAAACAATTTTGTGAATGAATTGTTAAATAGGATAAAAGCGTTAAAATCTTTTAAAGCTTTTAGAAATGAAGTTCAAGGGCTCACTTCTCGAAGAATTTCATAAATTGATAGATTCAAATCGCAGGTACCGAGCCGCTGTAGCTCCGTGGTAGAGCGTTGGCGTAGCATTCGGGAGGTCGTGGGTTAGATCCCAGCGGCCGACCATCCTGACTGAGGTTTTCCCTGAGTCACACCAAACAAGTGCCGGAATGGTACTTTCAACATAGGTCCTGGCCGACGCCTTCCCGAATACTTTCCCGTCCCTATCCCGGTCTGAGCCTTAGGTCTATGCCTAAAGGTCATAAAATAAAGTTCAAGCCGCAGGAACAAGACCAGGTCACCGGAACAATTGAGCCCAGATTCGATCGTCGAGTAACCGAGTCACAGTCAGTGTTCTCATTTGAGTCAAGACCAGGTCGCGAGTCATTCAGGTCAAGTTTCGGAGCGGTTTACCAAAAGTAACCCGGTTTCAGCTCTGCTAACCTATCCAGACCATAGCCATAGATGCCTAAAGACCATATAGAAATAAATCCATTGTGTCTGTACTTCTCAACCCAAACACAATTTTCAGCTTTCATCCTAAGTCATGGTGATGACCATAACGGAATCAAAACTCTCCGAGAGGAATTTCAGAATTCTAAAGGAGGTGAGATGAGATGAGATGAGATGAGAAATAGTAAAGCAGTGGGTGTGGATGTTATTACAATAGAATTGATTAAAAAGAAAAAAACCGTAGGAGAGAAAGGAAAACTGAAATATTGCTATTCAGCAACGCAATGTATGCATCAGGAGAATGGCCAACCGATGTTTTTCTTAGAAACAGTAATACTTTCATTGGAAAAGAGTAAGAATGCAGGAAGCTGTGAAGATTACAGAACCAATAGCCCATTCACTTCAACGAATTTTGAACAAAAGATTATACGGAAGGACGAATGCGCAAAATTGAAATGGAACAGTTTGGATTTCGAAGACGAAACGGCGAAGTTATTAGTTGGTAAAGAACAATAGAAGAGAGAGATACATAGAGACAAGATGGCAAATTATATGCAGCATTTGTTGATTTGGAGAAAGGATTGGAGCAAGTCAACTGGAAAAATCCTAGTGGAAGTATTGGAGAAAACAGTTGGGGCATAGAAAGTTTGAAGTCTTATAAGGAAGCCATATTGAAATCAGAGAATAAGGGTTAAAAATAAACGACGAGTTAACAAAACGTACAGGAGTGACACAAGGATAGTGTCTCTCCCCCACTTTATTTAAGATACTGGGCGTTTTAATGAAAATGTCCAGCTCCCTTGTAATTCGTAATTCAGTATTTTATTTAAAAGATCCTGAATGCCAACTTTAATTTTGAGGAGGGATAAATTACTGTGATCAATTTAAGCATGCTTTCCTGCGGTCTAGTGGCAAAACGTTTAAGTGATATATATACCGTATTTGCCGGCGTATAAGACGCACTCCCCCCCCCCCCCGAAAATCGTCCTCAAAAAGAGGGTGCGTCTTATACGCCGGTGCTTCCTATACTCCGGAAAATACAAACAACTATCGGCATTATTGTGTAGGCACATTAACATAATACTGTTGAATTTGAAGTGTCGTATTTCACCGCCTTTGTTTCCGGTATATTTCTTTTGCAATTTTTTTATGAAGGTTCTAAGATATTGCTGATGTAAGATTGTCTTTCAAAAGTGCCGAAACTAATGGAATTTTAACGTACATGATATTTTCCCCCGAAAATCGTCCTCAAAAAGAGGGTGTCTTATACACCGGCAAATACGGTAATTCACAGCCATATTCAATACCACTACTAGATAAAGCCTCTCCCGGAGGGAGGAGTTGGTCTACAGCTCCCACGCTGATTAGCTCCCTAAGCTCTCAGCTTTCTACGTAAGAAAGGTTGGTTAGTGGAGAGCACTTCGAACATTTATTAGAATAAAATCTTCAATGAAGCGCAAAAATTGACTTCCTATTAGCTAGCATTTCGGAATGAGATTTTTTTTGTAAAGGTTTTTACTGAAATTACGAAATAATATCATTGTTGTACCTAAAATACGTTCTTTAAAAAAAAATAACATTTAGCTTTAGACCACTGAGATGCTCCTTCGACTTAGTTAAATTTATACAAGGGTTCCAACTTCCAAACTGTAAAACCTTATTTATCGAATACAAAGCGGAATTTGACCCATGTTTGTATGCACATATCTTCTCATTTTGTAGCTAGGAATCACCTGCTGAAATTTTTGTATTGAGTTTTGAATCACCCTGTATAGCATTTTTTTTCTGTGAATTAACAGACATCTGAAGCAGATTAAAAAAAAAAAGCAAACAGTATGTTATTTTTAATTAAGTGAGGATAGCAATAATTGATGGAAGTGGTATAAAAATCGCATGACCTTTTGTTCAATGTCCTCTCCTGTGACTAACACTCTATTCAGTATTTATCACGAAATACAAAGTGTTACAAAACAACATCGACGAAACCACCTCACAAGATTCAAGGCATGTAAAAAAAAAGCACAGACCATAGAGGGCGCACAAATGCTTCGTTTCGGCGCTATAGGCTGCCGAAAGCGTGGGAAAATGAACTTTCCAATACCATTACTAGTAGAACTGAGGCCAGCTAGTAGCAGTAATTCGTTTATGGAAAATCGATATCTCAAACAATTTCCTGTTTATAAAGATGCGTGGTTGCATAATCAAAAGCAGTAAATGATATACATTTAAAGAAACGTTTGCTATACTTTATACCAGTAAACGAGATTGTCGTTGCCCGGTTAGATGCCCGTAATTACGTTTATCAACTGTACTCAAACGGAAAGTCCTGCATATTTCGACACATATTTACTCCAGATAATGTCTGGAAATACCCTACTTTCTTTGGGGAGTCCTTTGCACATCCATTACACAATTTTTGAATATGGATTTTTGGATAGAGCAGGTTTGAAGACTTTGAGAGTGTCATGGCGCCTCAGTTTCACTGTTAATGGTAATATCAAGATCTAGAGTTCATTTTCGCACATTTTCGGCAGCCTAGAGCGCCCAAACGAATCATTTGTGGGTCCTCGATAGTCTATGCTTGTTTTCTCATTTTGATGTCATGAATCTCATGAGGTGTTCTTGTCGCTGTTGTTTTGTAACACCCTCTACACGTATTTTAACACGTTTTTATTAACTCGCTTTCTTGTCTGTCTGTTCGGTACAAATTTTGCAATCGATTTTAAACTCACTTCCCATCATCCGATTTCTTGTTTGCTTCCGATGGCAATACAATAATTAATATTCAATCATTAGATAGTACGACAGAATAATCCAGTTAACTGTATGTAATTAATTAATTAATTAAAATAATTCGAAATTATCCTTAAGTGCACGCAACGCCGCAACTATTTTGTGAAAATTGGGTTGCCTATCTCGCAGGGAGTTTAATATCCATCTATTATACATAAAAAATAATTAAAAAAGGATTTAAAAACACACACACACACACACTTTTTTAAGATGTACTAAAAAGTTAAAAAAAAAATTAATCTTATGAATCGGAAAATAAAAGCGTGGGTACTCTTGCTTACCTTATCATAAAATCATAATATCCAAGAGCACCCACGCTTTTATTTTCCGATTCATAAGATTAATTCAATTTATTATTTTTTACTTTCTAGTCCATCTAAAAAAGCGTGTTTTTTAAACCCCTTTTTAAAAAGCGTGTTTTTTTTAAATACCTCTTATTTACACATGTTACCTCCCAAGATGTCTGCGTACTTCCCGTAATCCAGGAGGTTCAATAGCACTGAAGTACTACAAGTCAACTTTCGTTCACGCACTCGACTAAATTACTGTATGACAACGGTAATTGTGTTACAATTTCCACCTCTTGTTACGAGGTGAGTAAAAATTCTTTTTGGTTGCCAAGTAGTGCCTGGTTTTCAGAGAAAGTAATGGAATGACTCCCTCCCTCTTTAACTGTTTTGTGTTGTCTGGTCGGAGGGTCGACGACTGGGCAGATACGTTGGCAATTATCCAGAGCAGGATATTGCTTTGTGTACACGTGTGTGAGCCACTCTAGTAGGTCAAGGCTTATCCCTCCGATTAATTATTTCACTCGCTAATGTTTCTAGCAGGAATATGTTGGGTGTTTCACTGTAAACACATCAAATCAGAAATCATTCCTAATCAGGTTTCCCCGCATTTTGTCAGTCACTGACCAACCCTCCTGACTTTTACCTTCCCAAAACTACATATGAAACTTTTGTGAAAGGGAGTTATCTTAATATTATATTTATTTTATTTTATTGTATTGTATTTTATTGTATCTATTGTATTTGTCGCTGGTCGGGTAGCCGTGCGGTCTACGGCGGTAGACCAACGACTCGAAGGTCCCGGGTTCGAGTCCCGGAAAGGGCATGGGTGTGGATTTTACTGACTAAAGGGCGAATCGTGACAGACCGAAGTCTAATGTTACTAGACTGGCCCGTATAAAAATAAAATAAAGTTTACAAAGTCTTTATTGTATTTGTCCTTGTTCAGTTACAGTTTTTCTGTTTTTTTTTTTTTTTTATTTTTCTATGTTACTTCCTAGTGTAAAACTACCACTTGCTGTATCTAGGATATTCACTTTAAATAAAAAAATAAATAAGCACCTACGATTTTTTTGTTTATCGTTCTTTCCTCCTGGTTCTATGCATATGTAAAATATCAAAATATAATTAAATATCTAATTACAGTTAAGAGAGGGCCGAATTTGAATTGTTTTATGGACAGATATGTGCTTTTTACAAATAGTAGTTTGCAGTAATGGCTACTAATGGAGTATTTATTGCGCAGACGCAGTCTAGTAAGCATGGCCATGGATCTCGAATCGGTAATAGAGAAATACACAGGTTCGAATGCTGCAGTTGGCTGATAGGTGGTAATTTAAGTGTTCAACTTAAAGAGACACATGC
Organism: Lepisma saccharinum; assembly: GCA_022664845.1. Classification (NCBI taxonomy): domain Eukaryota; kingdom Metazoa; phylum Arthropoda; class Insecta; order Zygentoma; family Lepismatidae; genus Lepisma; species Lepisma saccharinum. Next base: position 16,454 of record JAGDQP010015066.1, on the reverse strand, counting down.
CAAAAGGAGATAACGAAGATCTATTCGTTCCTGTTGGTTACAATAACGATGGATAACTTTTCACAAGGTAGGATTTAACTGAATGCATTCATTTCTGAGTTATAAGGAAATAACCCAGATAGCACGCAAGTTTACGCTAAGTTTGTACTAGTCTTGTATTTCTCTTGCAGTAATAAACTTATGGCATAAATTGTATTTAAATGTATCAAATTTGAAATTACAAACATGGCGCATCAAAGTTCGCTGCAAATTTGGGATCACAAACTTGGCGAATTAAAGTTTACTATAAATTTGGAATTACGAACTTGGCGCATCAAATTTTGCTGCAAATTGATCTATCACATATTGTAAAGCGTTAACGTACAAACGAATTAATTTTATTAGTTTTTTGCTCTCTCTCTCTCTTTCATAACGAATTGATATACAAATTGAATAATAAATACTCAAGATACGAATTAGCATTATTTGATATTATTGATTTTATAGGCTAATTAGTTTCGTTACTCCTATAGGCAATATTTAGAATTTCATTCTTAAGGAAACAAACTTAGAGATTATAAAGTAACGTAATCTTAGATGGAGAAGGCTACTTAAAGTAATCGAGCCAATACGACTTCACCGAAGAAGCTTGATCATATAGGAACGTTACAGGCATCATAAATACATCTTTTTATGTTGTCTTTAATGTGTTCTAGGCATTTCATATTAAAATAATATCCTTTCACGTTTTGTCGCTTCATTTTTTCATGGTTTTCTTCTAGATAGTAATATGCAGAACATTTTTGTTTTCATATACAAAGTTAGCTAAAATAAAGGAAAAAACATAGTTTAATATAGAATAGTTTGTATATTATTGTGACTATGAAAACAATTTTAAGTGGAAAGTGAAGGCATGCATATACACAGTTTCTTGATGCAATTTCAATAAGTGCTCAAACTACAAACCATCAGCTTCCAAACACTTTTGACCACGACGCACTACATTCGTGGTGACATTTTCCAGAGTAATGACTGGGATTGCTGCACGGGCCATTTCAATTTTGTGGCGCAGTTCTGCTGGTGAGCCTAATTTCCTACGTTTCTGAAGCCTGGTACAGTACGTTCTTGAGGGTTCCCCACAAGTAAAAGGTCAAATGGGGTTAAATCAGGTGAACATGGTGGGTACTCAATTGCACCTTTTCATCCTATTTAACAACCTGGTACAGTGTTATCCAGATAGTTGCGTACAACTTGATGAAAGTCTGGCGGGGCCGGGGAGCCATCTTGGATGTAAACTGAATCATCTGCGCCATCTGCTGCTGGAAAATCGTACTACACGTTCAACCCGTAGCCAATTCGATATTGGAGTGCATCACACGTATAGTATGTTTTAAAGTGTGTACACATTTTTGACTAACCCTGGCATGCGCTCTATCCTATATAAATGCTTGAGATTACGTGATTGGCTAGTAGGTGGCAACTGGGAGATGGAATCGTTCTTTTTTAATATGTCAAAATGTAACTGAAGATGAATAATGTAGAAAATTAGTCATCTGTCTCCGTATAAGAAAATGGATAAGGGAGGTAGCAGAGAAAACGCACGAGGTGAATGGGGATTTCCCCCTGCAAGTAATGCCATGGCGGTGTGTATCTAGGTAAGGTGCCTAACGTCTCAGACAGTTAAGGCAGACAGCTACGTAGGGCAACGACGGAAAGAACCACCGTTTAAACTGAGTAGATAATAGCTAAGTTATTATTCACTTGCTTAAACTTCCGGCATGACTCCTCCTATGTGACCTTGAAAGTATGTGGCCACAGTGTTGCCAATTCGGTCACCCATATATCATAAACAGCCGAGAAGCTACTACAATTGGAAGCTTTCATTTATTCGCCGCGGCAACAGCGAGAATATTGTCTACTGCTTTACGCTATCAGCAGTCAATGACAGGGGCTATTTGTGTTGCTTCTCCGTTATCGGATACTGACTGATACAGCGTGAATCTAATAGATATTTGAAATTTAACCATTAGTTGATTATTTATACAATTTTAAATTGATCGTATTAGAACAACATTTTTTGTTCTTAAAACATGACATATACGCCCCCTCACGATGTACATGATACTAAAAAAGCGTGTTGCAGTGATGCACTGCCATTGAAATCTGTTTCTTGTGTTTTCGTCAGAGCAAGGAGCGACCACATTGTTTTTACTTTGCGGACGAAATTTTCCCCCCTGCGCGTTAAAGTGCATCTACGAACAAACACACAAAAACATACATTTGATTATATCTATAAATATTATCTTTTACTGCTATTATGGTAAGGTCTTAGTAGACATGTATTAGTAATGTTAGCCTCTTTCTTCAACAACGTTCAATACTATCAGAATAATCGGAAAGAAAGGAGAAATAATGTCGCAATTAAAAATTACGAAGTACTTGCGGGAAGTCTACATTTAATACTAGTTTGAATGCGTTCCAACTTTCGATTTATTGCATGCGACTTCCGTCATAAAAGCAATAAATTCTTTCGTCCAACGACCTCCATATTTTTCCATTGCCAGCAAGACATTAAGTTTTCCGATCAACATCAACACAATTGTAGGATTGATTGTAAAAGTGTTGTTTTCTACACGTTGCAAATCAATTCACGTCTAATCCAGAACAAACGTCTATACATTTGATCTATATTAGTTACTTTAATGAGGTGAGATCAGATTGACGATTACATCATCATATATTCTGTGTTTTCTTCTTTTCTTCATATCTTAGGCACTTTCCCGAATATAAAATTGCAATAAATAAATTAATTAAAATTTTAAAAAAATGTAAAATATACACTATGTGATCAAAAGTATCCGGACACCCCGCGAAACGTGTTTTTATCATATAGGGCGACATACTACTGCCATCTACCTCGTGGTCAACGATCTCAGTGGTCAGCATACAACGCGAGACAGGAGAATGGGACGCTCTGAGGAACTCTCGGACTTTCAACGTGGTCAGCTGACTGAGCACTACTTGTGTAGGTAATCTGTGCACGAGATTTTCACCCTCCTGAACATCCCTAAGTCTACTGTTTCCCATGTTATAGTGAAGTGGTTACGTGAAGGAAGGTTGTACAACCGAACATCGTGCAGGCCGACATCCAATGTTGACCTCCAGAGGCCGTCGAGTGTTAAAGAGGGACGTACACCGTAATCGTCAATCATCCATCGCCACCATCATACAGGAATTCTAGTAATGCATCAGCATTTATTCCAAGCGTCATGACTGTTCGGTGCGAGATGCGGAAACTTGGTTTTCATGACCGAGCAAATCCCATAAGCCACACATCACACAGGCAAATGTCAAACGACGCCTCGCGTGGTGTAAGGAGCGTCAAAACTGGACCATAGAACAGTGGAAAACTGTTGAGTGGAGTGATGAACTATGGTATACAATGTGGCGATCCGATGGTAGGGAGTGCGTGTGGCGAATGGCTGGTGAATGACGTCTACCAGCCTATATAGTACCGACTGTGAAATCCGGTGGTGATGGGGTTACAGTGTGGTCATGTTTCTTATGGAGGAGGCTTGGCCCCCTTGTTGCGTTATGTGGCAATGTCGCGGCACTTGGTTACGTTGATATTTTAAGCACTTATCTGCTGTCTACCATTGGGTCTTTCAATACAACCGGCACCCGTCAATACTGCAGGGATTGTGGGAGAGTGGTTTGACAACAACGTCCCACCAAATAGATTGGCCTGAGTAGAGTCCTGATTTGAACCCAATAGAACATCTCTGGTGTGTTTTGGAACGCCGACATTATGCTAGATCACACGACCCACGTCGATACCTTCTCTCATTCCGGCGGTCCGCGAGGAATGGACTACCATTCCCCAGGAAACCTTCCGCGGCCTGATTGAAAGTATGCGTGAAAGAGTGCAGGCTGTCATCAAGGTTAAGGGTGGTCCAACACCGTATTGACTGCCAATGTTCCTGATAGAGGATGGTCCAAACGTGTAATTCATTTTCCGGTGGATATCCTGATACTTTTGATCACATATTGTATGTACAGTTCCTTTGTTAACAAGTCTATTCAATTAGTTGCAGAAATAGTTTCGGAAATGGAGATACACTACATACAAACACAAATTGAAATTAAATTACACGGATAAGGTTTTAAACTGCTAGTAGGTGTGTCACACTGCAGGAAAAAGGGGTAGAACTAAGGCGACTTTTAACCCCCACCGAAGAAGCAATTGGCACCAGATTCCCAAATTCTTCAACAGATGCTAATCAAGACTAGTACATACTCACTAACAATGGAAGGGCGCCAACTTCTCGACAAGGATCGCATTGAAACTCGCACGGTTTGTTGCACATGTGCATAAATGAGAACATGCCAAATCCTAAGTGTCACAACTTTAAGGACCAGCGTTATCAGTAGTTTCGTCATAGTTCCTAAAAGTTATGTAGGCTTGATGTCAAAAATGCAACTAGAGTTTTGAGTGGTTTCTTATGAACAGGTTGTTGCACATGAAGGGCCCGTTTCCGTAAACCTACGAATGTGGCTGCATTGGGATGACTGAAAACTGGTAGAAGATCATATCGGTTGTTTGTGATGTCAATTTAAAGGTGGAAACCCTGTTAAACTCATTGCAGGAGTATGTGTGTTCAGAATTAAAGAACATTCTTGAATGTTGGAATTTCGAAACGTTGGAATTTCGGAATTTTGAAAGCCGGAATTCCGTAATATCGGAAAGTTGTAGTTCAGAAATTCGTTGTTCCGGGATGTCAGAATTCCCGAATATTGGAATTATGAAATATTCAGGAATCGCGGCAAATTAAAGTGAGCAATGAATCAGAGACAAAATTCGGTTACAATATTTAACTTGGACGCAGTGCAGGGGAGCCAATGAAAAACATCTATAGGCACAACCAGCGAAATAACAACACGGCTTTGGTTGGAAAAGTTTCGAGCGGGAGATATATGAAGCTTATGCGTGAACAAACGTTGAAATGACATTTTCAAATTTAAAAAAATCACAAGTACATTTTTATATATAACAGGAGAAATATGAGACATAAAATATTCACGCTTTGCACGTAGACATGCTAGACTAAAGTCCGCTTTTGTGCAAAGTATGAATATTTTATGCTTCATATTTTTCCTGTTATATATAAAAGTGTACTCGTGATTTTTTTAATTTGAAAATATCACTTAGACGTTTGTTCGCGCATAAGCTTCATATGTCTTCAAAACAAATCACGTAGTCAACCCACTGGAGTCATTGATGGCGATCAACTAAAGGTTTTGGTGTAATCAGATCCAAAATAAACTGTAAAAGATATCGCCACGAAACTAGGAGTAAGCTGTACAACAACTTCCCGACTCTCTAACTGGATCCAGGAGTTCCACATGAGTTGATGGGAAAGCAAGAAGCACTACAATTGGAAGTGAATTATTCTCTCTTTGCTTGCAACAAAACTGAATTCGTTTTGCCCAGAATCGTAATGTGTGATGAAAATTGGATCGTTTCTGACAATCGCTTGACGTTGAAACCCGTACGTGGCTCACAATACCTCAATAACATTTCCTACAGGCTGTGGAATCATGACGAGGCGAATAGTAGCGGTAATCTCGACAAAAGATGGCTGTACCACTATTGAATAGGTGTGTCACTTCATCTGCACTTCAGTTTATTTGACAACACAATACCAAAACCCCGCACTTCTCCATCATGAAGTTTCCAGAGCTAGATGCATTTGTCCTATGTTTATCTGCACGTGTGTAAATTTTATATGCACGTGCACGTACGTGGGAGAGGGTGCACATGGTAAAAACAATCTTTTCAACTTACGGACTCTTCGTACTTCAATAGCAAATTTCGTTTCACCTATGTTACCCAGTGGTGGATCGTGAGGAAAGGGTGCACTTGGAATAGGCCAGGAACATTTTCCGCTAAGTGAAAATTTTAAATACATATTTCTCCTTAGATTGCTAAGTTTTACCATGGAATACGACACAGGTATACCACATAATGGATACTTCCAGATAGTCTGGACCGGAAACAAATCGTTTTTTTTTTTTCAAAACAAATTATTAAAATAATGCTACAAAAAATAAAGTATTCTCTCATGAGGAGGGGGCCCAGGCAGTGGTGTGCTGTAGGGAGCTTGCGCGAGTATCATGTTAAGTAGTTACCGGTATTTGTTCTGAGTCCTTTGTTAAATTAGTAGAAACACACCCTGCTGGATGAGCTTGGTAAGGGATTACGCGAGCCATTTGTCAAATATTTATAATTGATCCGAGCCCTTTGTTAAATCCTTTGGAGTACACCTCTGGGCACACTCCCTCTGCGTCCCCTCTGGATCAGCCACTGATATCTCCTTATATTTTCCATCAAATTTTATCGAAATCGAACATACAAATGAAGAGCTACGATTTTTATAAAAAGATAATCGGAAACAAAATTGCTCTTATTTTAGTCAAATTCACATGGTCTAATTCCCACAGGCCGTGTCCAAACATCATAAGATTTTGTAATTTTTATTAGAACTACGAACGGGACTATTGTAGTGAATCTAAGGAAAGTCTGAGATCCTACTTAGACGATACGTTAGCACGCTTGCTTTCTGTGCCCCTGGTCACAGGTTCATGTCCTGTGGGGTGTTGTTGAATGGAATGGATCGGAGCTCATTTTGCAAGAAAGAAACTGTAGGACCCGTCTCTTAGAAGCTCATCAGCTCATTTGGGAAGTTAATGATATCTGAATCAATGGAGGAAAACGTGAGACATTGCGTTCACTTTTGTCTTTTCCTGTACGATTCAACATGGAATGTCTCCATTCAGCCTTGCCTGATTGACTGACTTTCCTGATTTCCCTTAGTTACACCAGGCAACACGAGGGGTCCAATAATACGGTCAGATGCGTTACATTTTCCCTTTCTGTCTTCTATGAACACTTATGGATTTGCTATTCATCCTGGAGACGCCGAACCCGTATAGGAATTGAGATCTGCGTCCCGGTATCCCGAAAATAATTCTCGGGACGCATAAATGTGTCGTATTTCAGTGAAGAAGAAAAGGGTGAGGAAAAGCCTAGTTTCCTCTGTTTTCACTCGATTATATTTTCTTTAAATTATGAGCATGGCAGATCAAAAATGTAACAACCCTATCAGCAAGACTTGTCGGGACGGCGTAGGGCCAACGGTGGCCGAACTGCTACGCGGTTGGGCCAACGTCGGCTCGGTGAGTTTTGCTGACAGGGAAGGTAATTAGTCTCTCACCGGAAAAAAGACGTTCTTTTCGACTGAAAGTGAATGGGCTAACTAGTAGTATGATGATACTACCTACTCAAAGTGACAAAGTACTGGAAGCTAGAGGACACATCAGAGGAAAGAATGGGGCCTGCGCTTTATGGTGCAAATCTGTCCCCATCACCCCCATAGGGTAAGTTTGCTCTATTTATTGTAATATACTCGTGATGGTACACCTACATACCAAATTTCGTTTTTTTTCAGCTTCAGTGGTTTGAAAAATTGGCTTTTGGGGGGCCATTTTGGATTAGACATGGCGACTTTTAAAAAATTTTTCTTATAGTGTCGTGATGGCACACTTTCAGACCAAATTTCATTTCTCTAGCTCGAACGGTGAGAAAAACGTTTTTTTGAGCGGCCATTTTGAATTCAAGATGGCGACTTTTTCAAAATATTATATTTTCCTACACTACTCTTGATAATACACCTTCACATCAAATTTCATTTCTCTAGCTCGAACAGTGTGGAAAATGTGTTTTGGTGGCCATTTTGAATATAAGTTGGTGACTTTTTAAAAATGTTGTAATATTTTTTCTAAACTACTCTTGATAATACACCTTTACGCCAAATTTCGTATCTCTAGTTCAAACGTTTTTTGGGGCCCGCCATTTTGGTTCCAAGATGGCTTCTTTGGAGATATTTTGTAATATTTTCTTAATCTACTAGTGATGATGTACTTTCATACCAAATTTCGTCTTTCTAGCTCCAGCCGTTTAGGCTGTGTAATGGGTTCCAAAACTTTGATTTTTTTAAGGTAAAATATACTAGTTCTTGGAGATTAATTTTTTTTTTCAATCCCAAGAACTAAAATAGAACCTTGAGTACATAGAACATGGGTAAGTTGACCATTCAACTGCCTTTACATTGGGCCAGCGACAAAGCGATTTGCAGTTCAGTGGCTATTGTTATAGGTATTACCCTTTGTTTCCATGTGCCTCTTGCTTCAGAGTTAACTTCACCACTTCTTTTTTTTTTTTAATTTACCGCTGACCATTACAATGCCAACAAGAAAGGTATATTAAAAATAATCAAAAATAAAACCGGACACTCATCAATGGGAAACGTTTAAAAATTTACATACAATAAAAACTTATGAGGTAGAAAAAAATGTATTTCTTCTATTATTTATTGACTTTTTTTTCTTTCTGAAAGAACTGCACTATTCTGTGGAGTCCCCATCTTTAATAAACTGAAACCATGTGTATTTTTACAGTACTTTTTTTTTTTTAATAAAACGTGATATTGATTACCGGTACATCTTATTTTTATTCTATTACGCGTGTTATTTTTTCGTCCTCATTTGTATCTGAAAATTTTTGCACTTCGACTGGACTCGAACCTATAATCTTGTGATTTGTTGTCCGTTATCTTAGCCACCCTTCCAGGGAGCTATCCTTAAAGAACAATACCTTGAATATGCACTTTATCAACTCTTCGGAACGATATTGGCCAGTGCTGAACTGTATTGCGCAAAGGCATCTTCGAACAGTAACATTTTTCTAAATGTAACATTTTAATCTGCTTTTTTTTTTGCACGTGTTCTGGATAAAGTACAACATATTTCGCATGTTTCCGGAATAACTTTGAATGTCGAAATATCGTAACTCGCCAATTTCAATCGATGTTTAAGTCAAAACGTGCAATCATGCGCGATATGTGCGTTACTGGCTCCGTATCGGTCCGTTAACCTTGTGCTGCTAGAGCACTTTCCCGGAGGTAGGGAAAAGAATATAGCAGCCAGAGCATTTATCCAGTGAAAGTGAGAGAAGCCCTGGAAAACCTCAATATGTTCGGCAGAGAACACAACATGATTATGAGCTTCCCCAGTACCGATTAGTGATTCTCCTCCCCCCACACCTGTGGGGACGTCACCCCCCAAATTCTTGAGCGCATCCCCAATTATAAAATATTTATTGTCAAATATCGACCGAAACCGTACTAAACTCCACTTACACCCTCCCAATTTCAACTTTACTTTCCCCCCTCAAACTGAAAATCCTGGCAGAATCCCTGGTACTTATCACGACCATAAACAAATCACGAGGACCGAGTTGAGAGGGTTCGCTGATGATACTATAAAAGCCTAGATATGAAAAGTTTTCAATATAAGCCAGAAGAATTTTGTGCTAATTAAAATGAAGAATTCGTTTTCATGTTTATATAAATACGAGGAAAAAGTGCTGAGTACAGGCCAGTTTTACACAATCACAAAACTGTATATTGATTTTCTAGTGAAGTTTAATTGGCATTTTGCAATCAGTATATATGAAACACTTGTGAAACATGCATTTCGTCATTTATCATAGTTATTATATAAATATGTACACATACACAGAAAATAATTAACGATATTGGAAATGAGTGGTGAGATAATGCAGACGTCATTTGTATTCTGCGTTTCTTCATATATTGAGTGTCATTTACATTTTAACTTGGCCTACCTCCAAAATAGTTGTAGCCAAACATGAACTTTCTAGATTATATCTTGGTGACACCAACAGCGCAATCCTGTCACATTGATAACCTTCGTTTTAAGAATGTATTTAGTTGTTAAGTGACGTAACGCAGCAACACGATACAGGGAAGAAATTAATTTGTTTTCTTTTTGTAGGGACATAACACTTTCCTATCTCCTATTGCTGTTAACATAAGTATTTTAGTTTCTTTATATCATTCCGCACAGTTTTTATGCACTTTTTACTGTTTTGTTTGTCTTCTTCTGTTGCTTGTACGTTGAAAATGACAAAATATGAATGAGAAACAATCAAGTTCTCTTAAGCCTTTCACTTACAAACATATACAGGGTGTTCACAAAAGAATTGTGGATTTTCTTAAGTGAATGGTGCACAGGTGTTACTTGCACAATGAGGAAGAACAGCTATCCAAGTTTCGGATACGTCCTTTATCTTGTGTACCTTTGGTTACGCAGTAGAGATGCAACGTAGTAGTCAAACTCCTGCCATACCGGACGAAGCATAGGTGTTATGGTCTGCAGTGTATGGGTGTTATCTGGCCACGAAGATCGCCCAGTGACGCGCGTAATGATAGTAAACGAGTCGCCAAAGAGAAAGAAAGCGCATGATGAGAGATTTGGAGAACGGAACCAGGGGAGAAAGTTGTCATCGTCGTCTTTAGCACGGGCAACCTTGTGCTGTACAAGAACACAATTGAGGAACACTCGCACATTCCTTGTAAGTAAACATGTATATGTGTTGTAGGGGCGCCCATTTGAAGGATGAAATTTAATGTTCATTTGCAGAAAGCTGTGCGTTGTTTTGAAACCAGGTACGAAGATCCCGCTGCCCTCCTTGGACAACTCGAGTCAAGCACAAAGATAGTTTTCTCCTCGCCATTTTGGAAACTGCGGCCCGAAGCCCTGCACTGAGCATAATCCAATTGTTGCCAACGGATCTTAAACTTGGATAGCCTGAGATGTCTTAAAGCCATAAATAAATTCAAGTTCAGTAGTTAGTCTGCGGAACACTACAGGTTTGATTTTCCAAAACGGTGACGCTACCTATGGTTATTGTTTTTTTTACGTTTTCTAAGGCTTTAACTGTACTAGAATGTTAAAATATTTAAAACTCCAATATGGTAGCCTTCATTTCAAGCTGTCGTAATTTTCTGAAGTTAGAGAAAGTGCTAATTTTGGTGATATGGTTAAAGAAGCACGTTGAAACGCGTCCCAAGTGATTTCATTTTATGGTATTATTTTCTTTCTTTAGGTTAGAGCACAGGCCTAGTAATGATTTTTTTTCTATTTCCTTTTAAAGTTATTTTCTGTTGATAATAATTGTCTTTAAACGTAAAAGAACGTAAGATATCAAATAAACCCAAACTTCTATTTTTCTTAAGATTATGAACAATCGGTGGGTGGAATTAACAATAATTGATCTCTTAATATATATAAAAAAATAGCAAACTATCTTTATACTATTTATCATTTCTGATGTGCGCAATTTCTCGAGCTAATTCAATTGTTTACACATACTATAAGATTGATAGAAGGTAAACATACTTGTGACGGGTGTAATTGTCTAAAGTATTCTTCGAGAGGATTGTTTAATATAAGAGATAATGAAAAACAGGTAAAATTCAGTTCAATCCGGTTCGTGAATAATCAGTCAATGATAAATCTGTTTGATTTATTGATTACTATAAGTACCAAAACCAGTTATTTCCAGAAATAAGTGGTTCAAAAGATAAGTTTTACAATTGCCTTCTTGAGTCTTAGATATTATCATCAGAACTATTAATTCACGGATGTCAAGAGATGTTTTCTTTATTATTATTATTATTTTCAAATCAGAAAGTTCAGCACCTTTTGAACAAGTATTTCCGATAATTGTTTCTGAGTTAGGTTTTTTCAAGAATTTCACTTGGAGACAGATAAGTCGTATCATTTCGCCCTGCTATGTGTAATTCGCAAATGATTACATTCAGTGGTAATGTGACATTTGATGACTTTGCAATACAAAGAATTAAATCCTAAGTTTAATTGCTATTACAATACGATTCTTATGTAAAGCACCTACGCTTCATTAATTGATCCATTTTATTATTGAAATGTTTTCATTTACTGTCAATCGATGTTTTAACGATTAGGTTCTCAAACGTATCAGTTTGTTGCTAACTCAGAGGTCTTTTAGGAAGATGAATAATGTAATAAAAAGCACATGCAATAAAACGAAGGCTGAAGAAAAAAAATATAAGGGTTGCTTTTGTTGCAAGCGTGCTTTAAGTGAGTAGCCTATTGAAACACGTCTTTTATTGTGGGTTCTACATGTAACACGCGTTTCAATTGGCTACTCACCCTAAATCGCAAGCAGCACACGCTTTGAAGAAAAGCAGCCCTGACAGTGGCGTATTATGGAGACTTGGAATATTCCATTCAATTTTAAATTTCAAGCTTCTACAGAATCTACAAAGATGAAACCTTTTTATGTAGAATTTTAGCTATACAAATCATTGTATGCTATGTTTCACGGTTTTATAACTAGATTTTGCAATGATTTGAACGCGTCTTGATGTTTGTAGTATCTTAATCTAAATTTTCATTTGAAAAGAATTTTCAACGCGAAACTAATTGAATGACAGTTAACCTCTAGGAAAGTAGTTTAAATTCAAAAGCACCAATATTCCACAAGTCTTAGCGATTTTTAGAATATTAAATACATGGGAGTAAATGAGAGAGTCCGACTATATAATGCCTTTACGAGAAATCATTTTTTATGAACATCTTCCTTTCTTTACATGCCCGTCGCCGCAGTAAGATCCTTGAATTTCGAAACGGAAAATGTAAAGATACATAACCGAACTTGACCTTACCTAACCTCCGCTAACCCATGGTCACTAAAAAAATGCAAGAAAGCAACTATTAATAATAAAATATTAACATAAATGCATTTTGAAATGAAGAAACGAAGGTATAAAGATACATAACCGAACCTGACCTTACCTAACCTCCGCTAACGCTTGGTCACTAGTCTAAGATAATCTACGAAAATGCAAGGACGCATTCATATTAATAAACATTAACATATAAAAAGCATTTTTTTTTAAAAAAAGACAAAAAAATCTTGTTCTCGTCGGGATTCGAACCTTAGTTTTTTCACTGAACAAGCCTACGCTTTAACCACTAGGCCACTAGGACGACTTTGCAAAGGGTGATTTCGAAGTTGTATTTACACTGCACTTGTGATACGTAAGAACGCTGTTGTATTTACGCTGCATGTTACGTAAGAACGCTACGGGATGCGATTTTTTTTCCCCCAACACATTTGTGTAATTTTCCCAACTACCCTTTTTACATTCGCGTGTGCAATAAATAAACACCGAACTTGACTTACCTAACCTACACGTGACCTTGGTCACTAATTTTACTAAAATTCGTAATGTGTATATACATAAGAGAAAAACAAACATTTTTATTTTTAAAAAAAATGTAAGTATAACAACGCCAGAGTTTGAACCGAGGACCTCTGGATTAGCTTTGCGACACTTTAACCATTAGACTATGCTAACAATACTCGGCAAAGGGCTTGGTCTCCTTAATCATCAACGAAACTGACCAATCCCGAAAGGCAAATCTCATACAATACAAAAAGGTACTTGGGGGGGGGGGGGGACAAATCTCGCGTACGGGATGCGAGCGTGCAGGATCTTACTGCGGCGACTGAAGTGTCTTTCTTACACTGTAGTCTTCAAGTGTCTTGTTTTCCTAAGGGTTTCAAACTACGTTCATTTGTAATTTTAGCATTTTTTTTGTAGGCAACTATTTTTGCAACTTCTGGCAAACAATTCGCAAGTTTGCATGTCATATTTTTATGATTTTAAAGTATGTTTAAGAACTAGCTAAACTTTCGTTTGAGAATGACATTACTTATCTCAATAGTATATATACAAAATATACTGTATTTATAAAAAAAATTAAATACACATTGAGTAATGAAGAACAGTATTCGCCATTACCCGACCAAGTTAGGTGATTGCAAAACGTGCAGACTTCTTCTTCTTCTTTTTTTTTTTTAAAAAAAAGTAACACTCAATTTTGGGGAATTATATTTGAAACATTTTCATAATGGACATTTCCGGTAGTATTTTTTTCTTGCAATAAAAAAATTCTTCTATTAAAGCAGACTACGGAAAACATTTTCTTTTCTTTCTGTGATGAATCTATCAAGAGTTATAAAGACTTGCTTCAAAAGAGTCTCAGCCTTGCGCTTAATCGGGCGTCGCCATGTTATGACGAAATCAGTCTTCCGACTGCTTGTCATTGACATACAAATGGTATTTGATTTGTTAGTATTGTTAAAAAGAGATCGCAAAAATGGATCGAAAGAAATAGTATAAGTGGTGAATAGCATTTCTGTATGCCTTAACACGTCATTTAGTTCGTTTTATTAATTTAAAACTGATTTTTACTTTTAATACTTTTTAAGATATTGATATAGTTTGGTAGCTTCAACACTAATTTATATCAGCTCTTTTTTTTTATTTTCATGATTAAATCATAAGATTATCTTCTAATAATGCTCTTTAGAACTCTTGTATTTAAAAAGAATGACCTCTTTTTTCTGTAAAAAATGTGGGTTTTTACATCCGACAATCGTATACTTTTTTAATTAATGCTAGTGAAGTATTTTTCAAGAACTTAAAAGCACATGAATTAATAGTGCTCGTTACTACCATCTGTTAACAATTTAACGTACTTGTAGGCCATGAATATATTGAATAGTTTTAATATGTCATTGTATAAAATAATAATAAAAGCATGTAAGAAACAAAAACGTAAATTGAAACTTTCAGATTGAAGTTACTCTTGCGTTTTGTGAAGTAAAATAAAACACTGCCATTGATAGGATTCGAACAACCTTAGGTGAAAGTATAAAAAATTAAAAGTTACATGCGCTAACCAACTTTTTTTTTTAAATATCGTTTATTTAACTTTCATAATACATTGCGTTTATTTATACGATTGGGACCATGTTATTTTTCGTTTATCTTTCTTAACCTACTTACGGACAATACAGTTAAAATCACATCCATGCCCGAGGCGGGATTCGAACCCGCGATCCTGGAGTCGCTAGACTACCTCACTAGCCCGCACGGCCACCTGGATCGGCACCAACTGAGCTAAATTTACAAGATATCAACAGCTGCACGAACGAGCGATAAGAAAAACATTGCAAGTTAAGACTGCCCCCTGTCTATGTTTCGAGCAATTTCTGTTATTAAAAACATGTTTTGGTGTTTAAATTTATTGAAGTGTGTTCAGCAGATTTGTACATTAATTATTTCGTTAAATGATGAAGTAAATGTTCTTTCTCTTTTTTGTTTTTTTGTCTTCAAAATTCTGAATAAGCAACGTAACATAGGGAGAAGCATATAGCTACGGAAATACAACGGATTGATTACGTCAAACCAATCAGAGGATGATTTTCGTTGTATGACGTAGGAGATCGAATTCTCAGTATTTCATGCTATATTTCTACGTAACGGAAAACCGTAGCGCTGAAATTAAAAAAAAAAACATTATACGTTATTTAATCCGATGTACCCAAACAAACTGTAAAATATATAAGGACGGGGAAAACGGAAATGTCCATTATAATAAACAAATTACAGAGCACAGATTGAATTATTTCAATCATTATTAACTTTTGTGCAGTAGTTTTAAGTATGCGCCATTTCCGCTTTTTCCCTATGGGCAGGGTTTCCACCAGGATTTTCAGTTTAGGGGTGTAAAGTCCAAATTTGGAGGGTGTAAGTAAAGTTTTGTACAGTTTCTATCGATTTTTCACAGTAAATATTTTAAAGTTGGGGGTTGTTGTCGAGACTTCAGGGGGTTAACACCTGCACACAGCGGGGGGGGGGGGGATGGTGGAATCACTGCCTAATCGTGAGTCTATAATCGGTTCAAATATCCAGCCTCTAGGTGAGGGCAACTGCTCCTCTGGCCCTCCGTTGAGGACATCCGTAAAGCTTATGATAACAATGTTTTTACTACGTTTTTTTTACGGTCTTCTAGAGCCACGGTGGCTCAATTGGTGGTCGAGCGAACGAGCACGGTAGTATGTCGACTCAAGGATCGTGAGTTCGAATCCCACCCCGGTCATGGATATTGTGAGTGTATGTTAACAATAAATACAACATCATACACAGTGTAGAACAGTTGAGAACATTACATACTAAAGTCGATTAGGGCCAATTGAAAAAAAATCCCTTTCGGTAGGCCTACAGTCTGAGGTAGATCCCGAAGTTTTTTTTTTATTTTCAAAAATTAAAATCTTGCCTTATATGAGAGCTATCGAGAAACTATTTATTGTTTTGTAGATTATTCATCAAGAGCTGTTGAACGATACCTCACAAGACACACACACACACAGACACACACACACACACACACACACACACACACACACACACACCAGTACGGGTGCGCTCATATTTATGAGGTCACGCGACGTTTTCCCCAATTGTGGGGTGTTTAGAGAATAGGGCTCAGATGATAGAGTTTTGCACGCTAATTATGCCAATCTTTTCCATTTGACGATACACTCCAAGTGGCTGGAGTTATTTCATTTACACACTTGACCTCACAATAGCAGTGACTAACACACACAATCCCACAATTATAAAACACACTCATGATCCCACAATTATAGTGAA
>JAGDQP010015065.1:0-43617 GCA_022664845.1 Lepisma saccharinum | reverse complement strand
TTGTATGATTTATGGAAAGGTGATTATTACTAAATCAATTTGTTACACTGTTCTTTGTGTCTTTTTTTTAAGCGATTCGATGTCATTACTAGTAGTAAATAACGTCGTATCATATGCATAAAGAATGGGTTTACACGGTATGAAGTCCAAGTAATCCAAAAGAAATATTTGCACGACTTAGAAACAAAAGCTACAACCTCAATTTCAGACAATTTTATGGTAGAGACAAAATAAAATTATGGTGGTAAATATATGTGTACTCTTCTCCTGTGGTTCGTACGCAAAAAACTACCAAATACACAAAGAATTAGATCTTTAACTTCATTTACCTTCATTAGACACTTTAATTATACAATTCATTCGGAAGCTTGGTTTCGTAAAAACTGGAGATTGCAACGTTTGCTTCTAAGTCTCACATTTTGTTGTAATTCAACAGGAGTGTTATATTTTGTGAGGGGTTTCAAATATGTATTCAAGTGGTTTCAAAACTCATTCAGTCAGTTTCAAATTAACCACCAAAGTTGGTGATCAGATAAAATACTCATGATATCCACTGAAACACAGATATCTGTAGGTTGAAAGGTCAAACGGTTATTAGCACACATGCTTTGCGTGCGCGTGGTTCCGGGCGCAAATTCGGTGGTGTTCCTTGAACGTACTAGTTCGAAATACATCATAACAAACCTAGTAGGTGCCGTAGGCCATACACCTATACTTATCTCAAAGAGATTTTTAAAAGAAAAGTCTACTCAAACTGTCATATATTGTCAATCATCTCACGAAGTGACGTAACTACATTTTGCTAAATTTCCAGAAGAGATGAAACAAGTTTTTCAACTTTTTGTTGCTCGTCGCGCGTAACAACTATCGAAGACGAGAAGCGCAATATTTTATTACGTATTGTACATGATTTGAGTTGTATTTCAATAGAGTGAATTGTTGTTTTAGTCGGAAGGCTTTTTCTTAGAACAACGTTATAATTAGATACGTCTGTTCGTAATATCTCAATTATACTAAAGTATCCGATACGTCATGTTAGAATAAAAATATATAATAATGTTTCTTGCATAAAAGGACAAATATGCATTTTTATATTGAAATATATCATTAAACATGTTTTACGTTGTGGTATTGACTCGACTTCCAGAAGCGGCTCGTGGCTTGATGAGGTGGTAGTGCCGAAAAGTTAAACACCAAAATACTGAGGTTTCCCTGGTTTCAGTCCAATGCCGGGATGGTACCTTCTGTAAGGCCAGGATCGCTGCCTTTCCACACTATAGCTTTTCCCGGCCTGAACCGTAGATGCCTACAGGCCATAAATAAATTTAAAGAAAAGGATATGCAAATCCAAATCAGTCCAACCATTTAGAAAGAGATGTGGAACATATATACATTGATAACATGACTTTTATTTATATGCAGATTGGGGCGATTTCGTCATTCAACAAATATACTGTTAAGACTTCTTTTATTCACATACGATTGTTTTGCACACAAAGATGTGGAGGGTGAAATCTAGTCTTTAAATAATACGGAACTTACTGAAGGAGCTTTCCAGCGTCGTTCGCACTATTTCCTGTAAGCCTGTCTCTCAAAATTGTAGTAATTTGGTGCAGAGGGTTTCTGATTGTAAACATCAAAATTCAACTATTTTCTCTGACAGCAAGTGTCACTTGGCGTTGCTATTATCAACACTGTCGTACAACTATCAATGCTACTTAGGAATTATACGAAGTGTCACGTTCATAGATAATTTCTTATTGTAAATTATCTCCGTGATGCTTTCAACATCATTATCATCCTGTATGTTATCCATATGTCATTTTGAAAATCCTAGTTTAAGTCCATAACTCAGAACTACTTCCGGGATAGGAACATGGTTTCCACCTATTGAGCACTGCGCAAAATATAAATTTACTTCAGTAGGTATTTGACTCAAAGTCACTGTTCATTTGATTATATGGATACAATTCTTCTTGCCAATCTTATTTAAACTTATTTAAAAAAATGAAACAAGTCTTTGCCCGTAACGTCATTTATAAGGTGCATGATTTTATAATTGCTTACTACATACTAGAATGAGCCAACTTTCAAACTGGCACAAAATTGCCGCATCTCTGAAGTTTTCTCCCCAGTCATGCGCATGCGCAGAAACCATTTTTTTAGACATTTGGAAGTGCCATGTTCTAGTTGACTCCAACGTGATTCGGAGAGTAACGAATCGTTACGTGGAACGTCACAAGTTTCATTGGAACAGGTTACAAATATAGCGAAGAACTGTGCTTGTATATAATATAAGGGAATATGAGATTTCTGTTAATTTGAATTACAACTGCGACATCTCTTGTCCAAATATTGAAGTAGGTGATGAGCCGCGTGTGAGAGAAATCGCAAAACTGCCTTTCCTGATATATGTTCTTAATATGCCTGTAACATTTTACCACCTGCGCGTATCTTAAAAGTAACGTCACCATTGTTTTTCTTATTAAATTCTAGTCCAAAATCATGTATCACATTACCCTATTCCTATTTAAAAAACTTGACCTGAATTCAAGATGGCGGATTTCAAGATGGCCGCCGGAAAGGTCCACCCTACCATACGACTCCCCCTAGGTCTAGTATGTACCCACATTGTTGTTATTCACTTTTTCTCATAAACACGGAATTTACAAGGGGTGGTAATGTACTTAGTACTGTGAACTTGCCGACAGTGGTGAGCGACATTTCAACATACCATTTCGGGTATTTCCAATTCAAAAGAGCAGCTGAATTTTTGTGTATGGTCTTTCTGTGGGACTTCCTTCCTCTGCGTGAAATATGAGCTCATTGTTACTTCCCTTGTTAGAGAAAATTGATAGAAAGTACAGTGTCCTTAAAGGTGAAGAACATTCAACTGTCATTGATATAAGCCCACCAGTAGTACTTTCTTTTAAGTATGTTTCTTTCACTTCTGTGGACGCTAAGAGACCACTTTCAAAAATGAAAACAGTTCTCAGTGACTGAAGGCTTAGCGTGTATTGAAAACGTGAAGAAATAAATTGTGGTGATGTAAAATCAATAAAAAAAGTCGTGATTTAATGTACAATGATATGCTTAATATATGATATAAAAAAAAGAAGATAAGTCATATTTTAGAAGTTATAATACCTATTTCAGCAATAATAAATGCATTCTTCTTTACGTATATATAAGGCACTTCTTTACTTTGAACAATGGCGCACTTATCATAAGGCACTATAAGGCACTTATATAAGGCACTTATCATTATTGATAGCCTATGATGCGAGTATACTGCCCGTGAAACGTTTCAGATAATTGGAACATTTGACATGATCGAGTGACGAAAATGTGAAGTCTTATGAGGCCTAGAAATGAACTTTAACGAAACTAAAAATGTCATTACTGGCCGTAACAAATGATTTCGACTAGAGTTGTTGATTGAATTAGTACACTATAGAAAACAGCGGTTTTGATTCAATACTTTTCGATATTTCAGGGCGGCCACTATTATTCCTGTTAAATCAGCACAACAGATGTCATTGATTTCGCTAATTCAATTCAATGGATACAGATATTGTACAAAAAAAGGAAACATTTGTGGAAATCGGGACATTTTGAACTTATACGGTGTTGGTCCATCTTTAGCACGCAATACAACTTGAATTTTGAGTGGAATAGGCCGATACAAGTCCTGCATGGTGGTGAGTTGGAATTTAAAGCCATTCTTTATGCAGCACAGCCTCCAGCTCAGGCTGAGATGAAGGAGATGAAAGCCAACGACGAACCCTGGTTTCCAAAACAGCCCACAAAGGCTCGATGATATTCAGGTCTGGGGACTGCGTGGGCCAAGAATTATGTTGAACCTCATAAGCATGCTCGCTAAACTTATCTTGAACAGGGGCAGCAGTATGTGAATGGGGCCATTCAACCTGGAATACCACATCCTAATAGCATTCAATATCATGTGGGTATCCAAGGAATGTTCCGCCGGGATATTTGCGACGTCCATGCGACATCACACGATATCCACAGGACGTCATATACGTATTGATCAGATGGCCGAATGTCCGCTTCATGGATATTCCATGGGACTTCCATGGAATGTTCGCGAAACGTCATGTGTCCATCGCGATGGGACGTCCGGTGGATATTATGAAATATCTCATGGATATCACAAATCGCCCATCTGGGCATCCCCAGGGGGAGGTTGGGATCAGCCTTTGTCCTTCTTTTTATTACTTAACCAAGATGTAAAGGTCCTTTATGGTGCTAGGATGTCCTTGATCTGAGTGACAGCATCCAACTATGACTCCTGAAAATGACTAACACGGAGAAGGTCACTCAGTTCCAGGTCATCCCAGCACCATAAAGGACCTTTACATTTTCGTAATAAAAGAAAGGACAAAGGCTGCGCCAAAGCGTATCTCAGTCCCGTCTACAATAACATCATCCTCTATCCATCCACAAGAAGGCATCATTAATTGCAGAAAATAATCCTGCAACGAGTTTCGACGTAGCATTTTATTGACCGTCTTCAGAACAGAGAAAAAACATTTGTAGGAAAACTGACCTCAGCGTACCACCTTCGTGGACATTACATCCATGGTGTGGTATACTCATAAAAAAAGGAAGCACTTGATAACAATCGAAGAATTGTACAACATACCAAAAGATCCAGATGATAAGCTATGTCGAAACAATGCAGAAAATATTTTTCTGGTTCAAAATTCGTCATGACTGATAATCGGTGAATTCGATGAACTGAATATTACAAGTACCGGTAATGTCACAGAGTAGAAGTACTTGTACTTGTAGCAGTAACCGGAACTGGTAACCCAATAACCACAATTTCGCTAGTAATTTTACACAAGAAGTTAGAAGTTAGGCATAACATAATTTAACCCATCCTAACAAGATAAAAAAGTAATCTAACCCGACTTTTCTAAGTCAAACGCTAACCTTATTGGCTGTAATGGGTGCCTAAATAGCCGGCCGGGTGGCCGAGCGGTCTGCGGCGGTAGGCCATTGGCTCGAAGGTCCCGGGTTCGAGTCCCGGCAGAGGCATGGGTGTGGATTTTAACAACTAAAGGAAAATCGTGACGGGCCGAAGTCCAAAGCTACTAGACTGGCCCATATAAAATTAAGTTATTTTAAGGGTACATAAACAACGTTTAGGACAAAATAATTTTCCATAAATCAGAGACAAAGTGAACGTAAAAATCACGGGCATGCAATTTGATTGCCGCGTAAATGGAATAGCAACGTATAACAGGCTGTGGCAACTGCAAGACTACGTAATGATAAAGTAATCTAGTTTGATTTCTCTATCCTGTCACAGACTACATATATGGTTGTAGTGGGTGCATTAAAAGGTAAAATAAATAGTTCATATTCATGGCAAAATAAATATTTTGACATAAATAGTAGACAAAGCTAACAAAAATATTGGGGTTGTGCAATGCATGTAATAGTAGAGTGTGGAAAGTAGAAAAAAAAAACTTTAAATGCCTTGTGTGCATAGTCCATTAATTTGCAGAGTAAGGTTCATGGACGAACAAATGAAGTGCATAACCGTGCAATAATCGGGAAAATATAAGGTGTGTAATCAAAAAGGTACACATTTTGTACTTTTTATAATACTTGTGTGATAACCCTACAATTGACCTCGATTTTATACAGTAAGTAAAACCTCAAATAACACACCATTTTATTCCTTTCATAATATTTCAATCATATCCGTGCAATAATCCAAAAAAGTGGGTTGGTCCTTTCAACACGCTTAGCATCCTCCATCTGTGTCCCCCTCCTAAATTACAATAACTGTATGCCCGAATACAATAATCCGACAATTTTGACTGATTTTATACATTAAACGACCAAAATAACGGACCAATTTCTACAATAATTCTACAAATTGACCTGAAAAATACAGTATCTTTCCACAAAATAATGGGACACATTTTTACGTTATACCGTAATACGTTAAATATATGTAGGAATATTTAATAAGAACATATCATATAATTGTCTGATATGTATAACGAACATAATTACTTCTGTACTATAATATTAATTTATTATGAAGTGTATTGATTAAGAATTAATATCTGTACCGCATTTACATATTTTTTTTGCAATCTTTACATTACAAATATGTCCATTCAGTGTATTTTGTACAATAACAGATGTAAATGAGTTTAGAGTAATTAAACTCTATTTAACAAGCATATATTGCTATAATTTGTACCTCAATTCATTAAAGTATGTAATAAACATTATATTTGAAGGCACATAATTCAGTTAATCATATCAAACAGCATACACTGTAAAAATTGTAAGAAATTATGTTAAATTATAAATAAAGTAGTAGCTCTATACTAAATATACACAGTGCCTATATACTATTCAAACTTTATACATTCAGCCCTGTATGAATCATAAATTGGACTTGCTTGATAACTATATTTCGATTTGAACCCCGAACCTTCCCTTTCGACAACCATATTATACATGTCGAAGCTTATTCGGCTTTTTTTTTTTATCATATATGATGCAATTGTGCATTACCTCCTTTTTATATTAAGGTATAGGAAAAACAAACGAAAAAATGACAAAAGAAACAGCGAAGAATCTGCAGTGATGAAAATCACTGTATTATACCTTCCCCGAAAAGATTGTAATTTTAATTTTTTGCAATTTCAAATCAGTAGCCTTGATGTTACTGCTATTCAAAATTAGTGTATTTTTAAGTGGAGCCTTTTTTGTTTTTTCTCAGTTAAGTAACTATATTTCCAAGCAAACATTGTACTTTACCATTTGTATATTAACATAACTGAACAATGCATTATGATATATTACATTTTTTTCTGAAACAGCAGACTTTAAGATGTGCGTTCTTGCAATATGTATTATGTACTGCTCCTTCATGTAAGCTTTCGCTCGTAGGAGCCCAATGTGAGTGAATAAATAAATAAAAATAAAAACAAGAAAAGAAGAAAAACAACAGACCCTTAGCTATTTTGAATTGTTTTTTTTTCTTACCTGCTTTTTCCCTTCTACCTTTCTCATATGTGCTTGTTTTTCCTCATTTTCCCTTCCCTCTTCAGGTGGAATGAGGAGTACATTAAACTAGAAAAGAAATTCGGAAAAATTAGTATAGTAAATTTCAAAAAGTCATCACTGACATTGATATGCAAAGTAGGATTCATCTCGTCTTGTTTTGGTATAATTTGGTCTTTTTGAGGTGTACCGCCGCTTTGTATGGTAGGGGAGCTAACATTAATCACAGGGAGAATTATCTAATGAAGAAAATGTGTTTATGCTAATGCTACGATCTAATGCCCTCGAGAATGAATACTTGAATATGCAATCAGACCAGCCGCGACCTTGAATTGTTGGAAATATATACCTGGATGCCATTTGACGCAACATTTCGGTTTTAAATACAGATAAGTAGATAGTTGATATGCAATATTTTTCCTCTATCTTATGAATGATTTAAAATCTTTTTAGAAGAAAAGAACGTTAGAGAGAAAAACAAGGAACCTTTGAATAAAACGGTGACATGAACTGTAAATCATCTCCTTTACGATATATATATTTACTGAAACACGGATTTCAATTGCGACCATGAGATATGCAATATTGAAAACATTAAATTCAGCCATTGTTTGTCCACTGCTGGATGAAGGTACCATACATATTGCGTTGTAATGCTATGCTCTTGTAATGAACTGATTTGTAAGTCGGTGTGCTGGGTTATGTCAGTACATATTTAATGTAATGGGTTTATGGCCGCAGTTTGATCCTCTTAGTTACTGCTATCATGCGTTTAGTTGTCTTCTAAGATCTTTCCTTTGTTTTGCTGAATCTAATGGGGAATCTGCTAGTTCCTGTAGCTAGCTGATACACTTATTTCGCGTTCACCTTCGAATTGAATGAGAACGCCTCCTACTTATACCGAACATTTACCTAGTGACTTCGAAGACATCTCTCGTTCCCGTCAGTAATCTAAAATATCACTTAGTAGATTTTATTTATATAATGAACTTTACATTTCTCAACGTTAGGTCCAATCAAGTTTCATCCTAATTATGGCTAACATATACCTACTGATTTTTCAACATCTGTCTCGTTCCCATAGGGAATATAATATAATATGGAATGTATTCTATACTTGTGTAGTGGACTTTACATTTCACAGCATTAAATCCAATCAGATGTCTTCCTAGTTATGCCTAGCATGCATCTACGCGTTTTCAAGAAATCTTTTGTTGCTGGAGGGAATCTAAATATTATTGAATGGGTTCTATACTTATGTAATGAACTTTACATTTTACAGCATGAAATAAAATCAGGGCTCCTCCTAGCTATGGCCAACATGCACGTAACCTATGCGTTTCCAAGATCTGTCTCGTTCCCAGAGGAAATCTAATGTCTTGTGTACATGTTGGCTTAGGTATGTGTCGGACTTACTGTTTTACGCCTTTGAACCGAATCAAATATCCCCCTAATTATGCCTAGCATGTATCTCTTGATTGCTCCTAATCTGTGAGTTTTTCCATGTGCAATGTCCAACTTGTAGTGATAAGACACAAATAATGTAGTTGTGTGATTCCTCCATTGGGTTAACAACTTTTTAATGATGAGACCTACAGTTTTAAAGGTGGACTCCGAACCACTTATGTGCCATACCTGGAACTGAACCCTGAGTCTCTGTGATTACAAATTAAAAGTGGATATGTATGGAAAATATAGTCGCCCAATGTAAGTTTATTGTTAAGAAGTGAAACGACTGTTCTTGTCTCCTGTTGCATCTCTTATGTTGTATCCATGTCTTTTTATTTTTCGAAAACAGCCTAAAACTATATCTTACAGATTTTGTTTGGGAGACAGTGTACAGCAACCAATTTTAGAATTAGCTAGAGAAGTTTAGTCGAACGTAACCCTCTTATAAGTGACACTGAAATTTACCTTTAGGCTGAGATTAGGGGAAGATAAAGGAAATATATCTACTTTATTTTTTACTTATATATTTTTTAATTAGACTCTGAAATTATATATTATAGCCGCACTGAAAACAAAAGAATTGCCATGCATTTTGAACTTGTTAAATAATTTTTTGACTCAGGTGAAGGTTAGGAGGGGTGGTGAGCTTTAATCTTCCATAGCTGTACATCCTAATTATGGCATGGAGGATGCAATATGACACAAGAGAGTATATACAATGACTTTTCACAGAACAGCTTGCAATACGTCAGTCAGTAATTGTGAGTAGTGTGACCAAGTGTTGCCAACTAAAGATCAACAGTACTGCCAACTGGATCAATTCATTTAATATTTCATTCTTTAAGGTTTATATGTTAGTTCACATGTAGGAACAGTACAGTAATTCAATGACGTCAACTGTTGCAAACTAAAGATCAACAGTGTTGTCATCTTGGAATAATTTAATAAATGATGTCATCTAGTTTCTCATTGCCTGTTTTAGTCATATATACACAGTTTTTAGACTACATCTGAAGAGCGAAACTCGGTTTCTAGTACTGCTAGGTTGCATACCTCATAGGATACGGATTGCAAAAGAAGTATTTGACTTGAACTAAAGTATCTTAAGCCGAATTTATTGACTGGAACTGCCAAGAAAGATATCAAAGACAAAAGCAATATTGGTGTTAACGGTCCCTTGCCATATACCACCTATAATACCCCCGCGGCGTGTGGGTGTGCAAACAACTAGGTTGAAAAACTAATATTTTATTACCTCCCTTAAACATCTTGTAGGGTTGTATAATTGTAAGAACGAATTAGAACATCATAGGTAATGATGTCATTTGAATTAAAAACAATTTCATTGGTTGACGAAGCCAATACATTGCGGAGGGAATGGAAATGCCACTTAGCTGCAGGTGAAGCTCGAACCAGGGAACAATGGATAGCTGTGAATGTACTTTTGCAAAGGTGGCCCTCGAGTTCTGGCAAGTCTTGAAGAATTGACACTATGTTTCAGTATAACTTGTGATCAGTGCTTTCACGACATTCTTTTGACTCGGACCATGAGTGTGTAGACTTAAGCAGCGAAATGGCTATAGTACGGATGTTGAACGTATTAACAAATCTCTTCATTTGCAACCAAATATACATGATATTCGTTCAATCCCACCCCGATTCTATCGATGTGTTACATAATTTTCTCGCTTTTTACAAGAAGATGATAACAGACTCGGAATGTAGAGACAGAATCTGCTTAATCTTATGGGTCAAAAATACACTACATCCATGGACTTGTACTCACCAAGATTGTGACTAGTTCTATGTTCGAATATACACAGGGTCTAATGTTTGTATAGGAATAAAACAAACTATTTATAGTAATAAGGACTTTTTTTATTTGTGCATAATCATGACATATACAAACATTTCCAAGTGATATAAAAATATTGTGATTACAGAGTTTTTACAAACTATTGTGACAGTGATGCCTTTTTTACAGTGATACAGTGTTGCAATAAAAAGTTAAGCAGTACAAATATTGTGATTCAAGACAACATACAAAACAGGGATACATAAAGTCGTCATACAACATATGTTTCCTATACAATGAAAACGATGTTCGTGACTCAAAGTATTCTGATCTGCAATTTATTTCAAAACCTATTTAACAAGTCTACCTTGCAAATCAATATTTTAAGTAACTAGCTAATACACATGTACAAACAATGACTATGGAATAATTAGACTCTTGCATATAACACTCGTGAAATCGAGAAACGTTTAAATTTTAAATAAGTAAAACATTATCTTAAGATGGAAGATAAGAACTACAATTTGTAAATGCGAACGAATAAAAAATACAAAAGTTATTGCTGAATTTTCTTGTTTCATAAAAATGTATTTAGTTTTACAAAAGGTATTTGTCTTTACAAAAAAAAGTTTGTTTTCAGTGTGAGACAAAAGAATTTGACGTTACAAAAGGCTCTTACTTATATTTCGCTATAAAAAAGTTTTTTTTACAGAAAGTTCTTGTAACAAAAAGTAATTTTCACTTTTATAAAAAAACAATTTCGAAACAAAAAAGTTTTCTTAACAAAAAATTTTTCATACCAAAAAAGTTTCATATCAAAAGTTCTCGTAGCAAATAACTAGTTTGGTTTTAAAAAAGTTTTCATAACAAAATATTTCTTAACAAGAATATTTGTTTCCCCAAAAACATTTCACAACAAAAAACTCTTCGTAAAAAATGTTTTTGTTGTACATATAAATTCATAACAAAAAAATTAGTTTTTTTTTAAAAAAATGATTATTTTTAAACAAATTTTCCTAGAAAAAAGGTCTTTCTATTTCTTGTTTGCAGGAATTGGCTTTCACCTTTTTAAAGGTTATTCTTCCACTTTTGTTTCACGAAACGTTATGACAAAAAGTTTACTCTATTTTCCTTTCACAGAAAAAGTGAGATTTTGTTTTAAATTTCACAAAACGTTTTTAGTTACAAAGGTGTTTTTTTCGTTTTGGTTTTAATCAACATCTTTTTCTTACAAATACAAAAACTGATTGAACATTACAGAATCTATAATTTTGTTTGAAAGAAGTTAATTAAAAGTAAGTTGAACTTTGAAATTAAGAATGTATAAAAATAAACAGGTATTTACCCGAAACAATACAAAACAGGTTCTAAGTTTAGGAAACATCTAGAGTTGAGAATTTACAGTTTATATGTAGTGACTTGAGAATTGAACACTATAGAAAGTAGAAAAGAAATCTAACAATTAGGCCAATGAGGAAGAAGGCTGGATTTCATACTGAACAACACTAACCACTAAACAGGAGAGACTTTGGAATTTTTAGTTGGCACCAGTAGCCAATAGAGGAGGAACTGAAAAATCTTTACTAGTGCAGTAGAAGAAATCAACAACACTGTGCAGTACAAAAACCAAACGAGAAGGAATTAAACCCAGACACGGGTATCTAAAAGGATTCACCTAACTTCTAGAATCGGATTTTGTTAAGATCATTTTTCAAGTGTATTGCAAGAAACTTAAAACCAGTACATGACATTCCTTTGACCTAGATAATTAAGAGTTGAAAGTCAAACTTGTAATTCATGAACCACTGATAAGATATTGCTTTTAGTCTCGTTATAAAATCAGGGGGTTATATAATTACTAATATGGAAGTATTAATGACCTGATAACTGAAAAAGTAACATATACAAGAAAGACAACGATACTGCGCGGATCTTATATGGAACAAAGTGACTTCATTCGCATGAGGGTGGAGTATCTGAGTTGGATTCATATTAGTAGCATTTTCTTACTTTTAGTTATATCCTAGTAGCCTTCCAGATGACTGGTGTGGTATAGGACGCCGAAGTCATAGTACTTGAGTTAGACGAAGAAGATCTTGCCAATAGTACATCGTGTAGCTTGAAATAACACAGAGGAGTTTGACGTTTTAGTGCTGGATGGAGACGACAATGTTAGCAGTGATAATTCATGTGAGATAGCTTTAAATGTTGCAGGATAAGATACAGAGACGGAAGGCGAAGTTGTCAATGGAAGCCTATGTGACTGTACATCGAGCAGTACGTCAGTTGGTTGTATTTGGGAAGTGTTGAAACATTACGAAAGTACTGAATACTTACTATGCCAGGGAAGCTTTCTATATTGGATAAACCCCTGGACTCATATGTGTGCAATCGTGGTAACAAGTATTTGGATGCGAAAACGACGCGTATTTTATGTGAGTTAGCCATTTCAAGATAACTCTATAGAATATACAGAGAAAGTAATTCAAAAACCAGTCTCAACCATCAGTGGTTTGTCATAAATATGGAAAATACCGCAGAAATAGTAGTTCCTTTGGAAAGAAGTGAGTTCCTGAACAAACACAATTCCAACACCCTACATCGATCATCCTCGCCTCTACTTTGAGATGTGTTAATATCCTGCCTTAGGAACAAATTTTCTCGAAATCTTCAAGCAATCATTAAACAGATATACGATATCACAAATATATTTGAAAGGAAATCGAAAGTAGATAAATTAAATTCAAATCGAATGGTGTGTGAGAGTTATTTAATTTCCTTTTAAAAGTGTAATTTGTCTTGAAAAATTTTCCAAGTTAAAGTGTATTCCTATTGATATAATGTAAAGGCACCACGAAAGTGTACAAGTAAACTATAGAATTGGTGACTGTTTCAGAACAATATTAAATTACATTCAAACATTATTTTAACTAGATATAAAGTGACATTTTTCTTAGTGAAGTGTAAAAGAGCTGTATATTTTTTGCTTTGTTCTTTTGCTTAGAATAAATACTGGAGAAAGCATTCACGTTTTTTGTTGCCTTAAACTAAAGTTGCGATTGATTTTCTTTATATATTTGGTTTTACAGAATTAAATCCTTTTAGTATGCAACAGTTTTACTCATTCACAAGCCGAAATAATTTCTTTGTCAAGAAACAGTTTTCACTAGAAAGACAACCTGAAACTGTCCTATAGGCTCCATTCATATCAAGACCAGAGTTTTAAAAAAAGGAATAACGTTGACGTAACTTTAATGGTGATGTAATTTACATGAATATTAAGTATTTTTCTATACGTTTGGAAAATAAATAAAAAGTATTCAAGTTGACGTTTTCATGAATGAAACTTTGAAATCCTAAAAAACTATTCAAATAACGTATCAAAGATGGTTAGTTGTAACTATGAGCACAATTCATACATTTAGAAATAATTCAGATTATGTATTTACCTTTTTAAATTATATATTGTAATATGAGTATGAATGATTAGTTGACATTGCACGAATATCATGGAGATCATTTTTTATTGCTATTTTTACCAAAGAAGATTGAAAGTTTACGAGAAAGAGGCCATACCAGTTTCTACAGCAAGATAGTACAAGCATTCTGATTACGAACTTGTTTTTCTCTCTGACCTCCAAGAAGAGTTTAAGACGCAGGACGTATCTTTTAATTTGCGACGGCAATGCAACTAATCTGTCATACATGTTTTCGCTGAAAGATCTTAGCTAACATTCCGTTACAGATGCAGCGATGTCTAATGTATCTATTTTTCAAAAATCATAAACAGATGATTTTCCATTTCGTCATTACCGGTCATTCAAGGCTTCTTGCCCGATATCCTATAGAAACAATTCCGTAATCTTCAAACACTAACTAAATGGAAGGCTGGCAAAACAAACCTATTGGTTTCATATACTAAATCTTCTCTTAAGAATTTATGTTTACAGAAAATTCTACCCTCCATACAATTTATGAGAAGTCTGGTCCTATTAAATGTTTTCATCCATGTTCCCGTTTCTATTTTATCCTTTTCTGTCATCTTCAGTTAACCCTAGATTTTTTACCGTTGGCAGGAACTAATACTGGAATTTTCCGTTGTAGCTTAGAAATCATTTCCCCTGAAACTGAACCTTATCTATAACACTTTTATGATACGAGAAGTTGTAATTTACGTTCACAAGATGACAAGATCACCTAGAATCTGAACAATGTAATGTGGGATAAACAGTTTCTTGGCAAGTCGTTTGTCGCCTTGCGGTTTGTGTAGCCCTCGCATCAAATAGTTTAGGTCAAATTGTCGTGCTGTTACTCTGAGTAAGTTCCGTTTAGCTTTTCGTTTGAATGGCTTAATGTATTCCTCTGTCTATTATGTTCTTTCGCCTCAGTAACAGTGATTAGGACGCAAACTTAGTTTAATTGACAGTAGCCATTCACTGACTCCTTGGCCGATATCGTATACAAACCACTCCTTCTGAAAATTCTACATTAACTAAAAGATCGGGAGGAAAATAAGATGTGCCAAACAACGGCGTATTGGTTTCACTTATTAAAAGTATAAAAGTTTTCTCTCTAGCCTCATCTGTAATTTCAGTTGCAAGTAAACTGACATGGTCTCGTATTTATCTTTGAATTTTAGACGAACTACTGTTAAGACGGGAAATGCACTTTAGTCCTTACCGGACATTCAATTCTGCTTTATCTGATAGCGTATATAAATTATTAGAAAGTTTTATAGGACAGATAGATATTTAAATTAATCTACGATGAAAAGTGTATCGAAGTAGAATACAGATCCTTGCTGCTTAAAAGGTTTCTCTTTTGTTCTTAATTTATAGTTTTTTCTTGTTTGTAATTTTGTCACAACATTTGTTTTCTTGTTACTTAATTTCATATGACAGGACTTTAAGTTTGTTTAATTCGAACATATCAAAATTCTTTTGTTACAATAAAAAATTGTTTGATTCTTCAATTTCGACTGGTTTGTCTTGTTCATTTCAAAATTATTTCTACCTGATAACAAAGTTTCAAATCGATGTTTCAGTTTATGACTGAACTTTTGTTTTCTACATCCTGTTATTTCAAATCAACTGGTTACATTAATTGGTATTTTACACATTAACAAAATTATTTGTTAGCAACAGTGTTCAAAGTTTATGCGAAATGAATCGTACTACCTATGGACAGTATTGATTGGAGTTGCCGGGGACGACTGAACCTATAGTTTCCCTTAACGGTTGTTGTGTGGAGAAAGCTTAAAATTCATGCGCAAAGGTAAAGAAGCAGTTGGTGACAGAAGCAATCAGACTGTTTCCGTAGTAAAATGATCAATGAACCGTTTCATAAAGTTTAAACTTTTGTTAGACTTTTCTACATAAACAGAGTCCGAATTACAATTACGTTTCAAAACTCAACTTGTGACATTACATTGTCTTAACAAAAGTATTTTCTGAAAAAATGCTGGATTTGACAGAGCGGTGGATGACTTTTATACGCTATCAGACAAAGCAGAATTGAATGTCCGGTAAGGACTATACTACATTTCCCGTCTTAACCGTTGTTGTTTGAAAATCAAAGATAAATACGAGATCATGTCAGTTTACTTGCAACTGCAATTACAGATGAGGCTAGAGAGAAAGCTTTTATAAGATGTCACCGTAAAAGAAGTCAATCATAAAGTTAGGTTTATTACGTGAAACCAATACGCCATTGTTTTGCACATCTTATTTTCCTCCCTATCTTTTAGTTAATGTTGAATTTTCAGGAGTGGTTTGTATACGATATCGGCCAAGGAGTCAGTGAATGGCTACTGTCAATTAAACTAAGTTTGCGTCCTAATACGTCAAAAATCCTTGTTTTAATTGTATAGGCAATTTATTAATAACAATAATATTGTTCTTCTATCAGGGTCACCTCACGATAGTGTGTGACCTGTCGACTCAAATTTTTATCAGTTATTTCTTGTTAAACTTTACGGAAGTTCAGTGGCGATGTACAATAATCCTGGGAAAAAAAGCAATATGGCAAAATGGTGAATTTTACATTTTTAAAAAATCTAAATACGTACCTCGTTCTACCCGCTATCTTGCTTGTACAGTATTTAAAAAAACATAATAGTCAAATCGAGTCATGCAGGCCTGCCATTTAAGGGGGTGAGAGTCTCCCCTGGAATTTTACTTTATTTTTTATTTCTAAATTCGCACGAGAAAGAAAGAATGCTATGTGCGTTATGCACTATCCGTAAACAGATTAGATTCACTTATATGTCAGTGCATTACTGACATAAGGTAATTTTACACCAAGAACTGTTTTCGCAGGGACAAATACTGTCACACTAGTCAATATAGGAATTTTTTCCTACGCGTTTATAGGGGGCGAAAATACTTCCTGTATATATATATATGTTTAAGCAAATTTTGGCACCCACTAGAAAAATCCGAAATGACGGACCTGGAGACAGGCCATTTGCTTGCTATGTTTTTCGACGATGTGGCCAGAATTTGAGAGTTTCAGGATTATATAATCAGCGAGGTCTGTGAAAATCAATGTCCTTACTGTTCTCTGCAGTGAAAAACCTAGAAAATGCTCCATGTACACACGGTACGTATCACACATGTCAGAAAGTTTAGAAAGCTTGTAGTCTTACAAACTCTTCAAGAGATACAAGAATAAACTTTGTATACAATATTTTGAATGGAAATAATGCTGAATTCCTTGAATGTTTCAGCGTTGCTACGCTGAAATGATGAGGGGAAGAAACATTCCTGGCCGTGGATTTCGTTCCAACATTCATTTGGTAGGACGAAGTAAAAGCAAGGACAAAATTGTAAAATTAATGAGCTGCGAAAAACACCTGTAAAAGTGATAATTTCTACAAGGTAAAAATAAAGAAGAATTGTCAATTTTTTCGTCTATTTGCTTATATCAGTATTGTAGAACATTTAATTTTAGTCTTTCGAATCATTGGATGTCATAAAGATATGAAGTTTTCCTCACTTTTCACAAAACTTCACATTGGATGTATTTTTGTTTTTTCTCCCCTTTCTTCATGTAAGCATTGTATAAAAAGTAATGGTCAAATAACGTTTGTGATTATAAGGCTGGTTCTTGTTAGGTGTCACAAAAACAAGAGCGGGATTGGATTTGATTGTAACTGCATAACCAGAAGATGCATAACTGACATCCACTCACTGCTACTTGCAAATGACACACTCAGACGAGCGCCGGCGCGGAGATCATCTTGCTGTGACCAGATAGCAACCCTGGAGCGAAATTCCTCCCTGGACCCTCCAATTTTAAGAATTCCGTAATTCGGCCAGGACATTATTGACAACAGGACCAACTGGACTATCCGTAACTTGGCGAGCTAGCGCGATGTATTTTCCTAGACAGAAGACCGGCAAATGATTTAGGTGTCAACGCCACGTGTGACTGATCCCGCCACCGTCATTTCCGAAGTAGAATGTTTATACCCTACACTTTACTCGGGTCTATCTTTACACCTTGTGCATTGCTAATATGTCCAAAAAAAGAGATTTGAGTTAAAGCAAATTTACATGTTTTTTTAACTTTACTGTCATACCAAACTGTTCGAAAGTCTTGAACATACATTTGAGAGTAAATGGTGTTCAAATGTTGGAGTAAAGCAACATATATCATCAACATAAATTTTCAGCCAATTTTGGGTATCTAGCCTAAACATAGAATTCATCATTGGAATGAAAATAGCAACAAAGCTGACTAAACCAAATGGAAGATGCCAAAACTGGAATTAGTGATTGCTAAACTTGAATGCGTTATAATATCTACTACGTTTGCTTAATTTTACCTGAAAATTTGCTAAAGACAAGTCTAATTTGGTGAAATATTTGCCTCCTGGATAATAAAAAGGACATGTCATCTACTTGGATTTTTGGACATTCCACAAATTTATTTAAATTTCGTAGATCTAGTACCGGACCTACCGTTCCATCTGATTTATTTACTACATGCAAATTATTATCGTGTATACTATTAGCAGGTTCTCTTATTATCCACTTTAACCACCTTTCTAATTCCTGAGACACTGCTTGTCTTTTTGCATGTGGTAACGGATATTGTTTGGAATTAATAATTACATTTTCTTTTAATTTTAAATCGTATACAAATGATCGGTGACACCCAGGTCTCTCATTAAAACATGATGGTATTTTAACAACAATTGTATTAATTTATCTTGTAAAATTTTATCTAAAGTCTCAATACTCGAAAACTTATCTTTAATATCATGTTCCGAAGCTTGAGTTGCTACAAAAGTTTCTGGTATAGGTCCCTGTTCCTTTTCGAGTAGTGGACAGGCCAATTCAACTATTCGCCCTGTCAGTTTAAAGACGGATTATATTACAAAGTAAGCAAATTATTAGATCTTTGAGTACTGTCCATATTCTCTCTTCTTTTATTAGAGATTTGATTCTCAGCTGACATAAGATTTCCTGGCACACTTTTTCTGACATCATTTTCTCTTCTCATTTCATTTCTGTTATTCTTCTCTGTTTCATGTTGTATTGTATAAACACTATCCATTCATCTACTCCCTGCATCCCTTCGTTCGGGAGCTTGATTTCTCTCTACATCTGCAACTCTGTTCTGTCTACTGTAATTCTGGACATTTCTAGAGTTAGAATTATAACATGATTGGTTAAAATATCTGCGATCAGGCCTTCTATTGTTAAAACTTTGATTCCTATTACCATATGGAGGTTTCACGACAAAACCTCCTTCTGATAGTCTGTCATTCCTATCTTAATTTTATCAAATTCTCTTATATTTTTCAAAAAGTTTTCAAGGCTATCATCATGTAAAGAAGCATTTTCTTCTTCTTAGGTAACATACTTTTGATTGTTCTTACTAAATCGCCATCCTCCATATTCTCGTCTATATTCTGATTGATTGATTGATCAATCGATAAATTTGACTCTTTAAGCTAGTGATTCTATACCAATCAATGGGTTTCTTCTTCAACTGCTTTTTCTCTTCTTAATTTCATTTTTACTACCAAACTCATCTAAAAACAATAGACAAAAATCTCGATACGATCGGATACGTGTTCTTTTAGACTTTAACCAACCTGCTGCTGGTCCAATCATCGCTTTCTGTAGTAATCCTAATTGCGACATACTATTAATTTTAAGGCAGGCCATATAATTCGTTAAGCCTCCTATGCCATTTTGGGTTGTTTAATAAGACTTTAGGTGATGGCTCCTTAGCAAATGAAGGCGGAAAATCCTGCACTAACATATATACAAAATTACTTTTCCAATCTTTTATTATTTCTTTACTTGGAAAAAGTATTTCATCTCCACTGGACATTTGACTATTAGTATCCTTATCTGATTCTACTGTGATAGCATCACATTGATCATTTAAAACATAATCTTGCCTTGTTGATGAAGCATTATCTTTAGTATAGTTTCTGTGGTTTCCACTTGATAAGGTGACATCCTTATATACACATGACATAGATATACCCCTCTCTTTACGACTTGCGTCTTGCTGTGTCTTTATCTGTATTAAATCACGCTTTATACAGTCCATGTCAGCTTGTAGATTTGCTATTTGAATTTTCTGACCTTCTAATTCCACTCGATTTTCCTCACACTTCCTATCATGTCTGTCACTGAGCATTTGAATTCTATCTCCCCTCTTCTGAAAAATATCTTCTTGAACTTCAACAAACATTTACTTAAGTTCTGTTCTCAGCTTTTTCTGCGATTCCTCTTGTTTTACCCTTATGTATTCTTGTCTTTCTTCCCATTGTTTCAAAAATTTCATTAGATCCATACTTTGATTTATTTCTGTGTCTTTAGTTATACTTTCAGTTCGTCGGCTTATTAAATATCACATTTTTATGGGAGCAGTTAAAATATTCACAATTTCACTCACTCTCTCTGTGACTTGAAACATAATAAACACAAAAATTATTTCAACATTAGCCATACTTACTCGTTATATCAGATAAAAATTCCAAAATAAGATCAAAATCAACAGCTATTGCCAGTGTGACCATCTGTGCCACATGTTGATCATGTCCATTGCTTATAACTGCTTACCATAATCTGAAGATCTTAATGTGTTCAAAGTCTCTTCCAGCTGGAAATATATCAAGTATAGATTGTCATAACAAAGAATATAATTTATCAATACTATCACATATCCGTCACACGGAATATTTGACTAAACATAAAAAATGTAGCACAATATCATCTGATTATGATCAGAATTTTATACCATAAACCATAATACGCCAGAAAGAATTCAAAGATTTCCACGTCAACAAGAAAATTAGTTCACCACCATAGACTTTAAGCCCTTCACAATCAAAATATCTTCTAGGCTGTCGTATTCTTGTTGATCTTAGTAAAGAAACTCCTGATGATATGTGTTCGGATTTTGTTGAATCCTACCAATCAGCTTCTATATTTCTATGTTGATCCTGATTTACTGGTAAATATTTTTCGATCTGATCTGCATGAACGACCCTTGATTTCCCTTGTATGCTGACTTCCCATAAATTAGATCATGTTTGCCTTATTACTTGTGCCTTTATATACCTTGGAAAGCGTTTTGGTAAATTCTGTACGTAAATCCACGAACCAATCTCAATATCTAACTTTCGTTTAGTACCCCATGAGGAAGACTCGTCGGGCCGGTGCAGGGCCGACGATGGCCCAACTGTTACGAGGTTGGGACACTGTTGGTCCTACGTCGGCCCGACAAGCCTACCTCATGGGGTAGTTGCTTGATTATCGGTTTCTAGTGTTTCAGTCTTAACTTGATCGAGTAGCCAATTAAAATATGTCCTTGGTTCATGTCTGCAGACTAACTGTGCTGGAGATTTTCCATGTAACGCATCAGGGTTGGCAAATCTTATATCTCTTTGTAACTCCTTGAAATTATGCTTCCAATCGATGGATTTATATGGAACTATTTGTCTTTTCATCATTGATTTCATTTCCATCACTGCACATTCTGCTAAGTATGGTAAGGCGGACTTTTCATTACCTTTATAATATGTTTCGTACACCATGTAACGAATTCCGCAGAAGTAAAGGGTGGACCATTATCAAATACGATAACTTTATTGTATCCAATATAATTAAATATATTTTGCAGTTTGTACAAACATCTGCACCATTGCTTATTCATATTACAATCCCTTCAACACTATTACATTTACAGTTTAAAACTTTATAAATAGTTATTTAAATATTTTCAAGTGAATACAATAAAAAATATTTCGCCATTTGAACTACGCGTATGTTTAAACTACCGCCATCTATCGTTCAACTTGGCTATAACTCGAAACATGTCAAGTTGCTTCATCCGAGTGACGTCATACTTTCTAACCACGAAATGGCTGACACATTAATAAAACTACTTGCAACTTCATAAAACTATTAAGATTGACATAATAATCTTTAGCAATGCGTAAATAATGAATTTAAAGGAAAAATGTATAAAATACACTACAACAGATTTATGGACAATCTGGCCATAACAGTGTAGTAACTCAATTATGTTAGTTCGAAGTAATGGTGCAATAACCATCAAGTACAAACAGGAAGTAAACAGTTGCCAAACGCGAAGCGTTCTTGCGTGAAACAATCTAATGTTTGCGAGCGTTACATTTTACCTCAGGATATTTATTATCAGTATATCGCAATACGCTCACATTGTGGATCATCCTGTCAGGATATCTCCAGAATATCCCTCTACTCACAAAGTCTGGATTATTCAGGTAGGATATCCTACGGATATCCTGGGTATGTCCCAATATCCCGTGCGACATTGTGACATCAATGGGACCTGTTCAGGACGTCCCATGAATGTCGGATGCTATTAGGGCCCGTCTGGAAATGAAGTTTGCGCCATTGTGTGGACCTTGTTACCCAAGAGTTCTCCATACACGGCTACTGTGACCAAACCGTGTAATCTGAGGAGGACTGCCGAATACCATGATGCAGCGCCCCAGACCATATTAGAGCCGCCACCATGTTTGACAGTTGGGTGGAGATAGTCCACATCGTATGCTTCAGAGAGTGTTCTGGTGACAGATGTCATTGTTGTGTACGGACATGAAGAGTAACAGGAGTACCGAGACAAGAAATCATTATTATCAGGACCAAAAGAAACATGAAACCGGCGAGGCGACGGTGATACCAGTAAAATGATACAATACGGAAGAACTTGAAAATACATTAGGCTGCTTCACTGACCAGAAACTGTGCACGAACCAGTTAATTCTCAAAGTGCAGATGTGGGTTGGGAAGGAAGTGATCAAAGCACAGAGACAGTGTACAGTATACACATTTGAGCATCGCTACGGACTCACAGTAAACATCACCTCTGCATGGTAACAATCAAGGGCGCCGAATTCTCTGTAACATTGGGGGGCCCATTCGGATATTTTTTGTTGCCAGATAAGGGTCTAAGAAGACATATATAATACAAATCCAATTTTGATTTTGCCAAATATTGTATAGTCATTAAAAAGAAACACATATCATAGTATACATATAGTCATTATGAAGGCTTCCCCAGGCCCACCTATTACAGAATTTTACAATGTTTGTATAACGTTAAAAAAATTCACTAAAGCATATTATGTTCTAACTAATAAGAACAAAGTTTCTGCTGTTACTAGAAAGTAAACTTAGGAAATAACATAAACTAATGTTAGTCTATGCAGAGGAATTATCCAGCTTTCCCAAATGTGGTTCTCTTTCCATCCGGCTCACCGCCGCGCTAATGCTTTATTGGGCAAATATTCTCGGTTCTTTATCTCGACAGGTATGGTTCAAGAAGCTTCTGTCTCACCTACAGTGAGAAAAAAATATTTGGACAAGTTCAACAAAGAGGAAAAGCAGCCTTATCACAAGAAAAACGTTGCCCATTTCGAAATATCTTGCCTGTTTATGATAATTTGGATACCTTAGATAGAATGGTATAGAAATAACTAGTACTCGATACACCTGCAAGGTAACAGGCAACGAGAAAGTGATAACTACGTAAATTAATCGCAAAAAATATATTTGGGCAACCCCATACTATTCTCGAAAGAACCATACCGTATTGTGTACAAAAGCACTCCACACCGTATCAGGCATAAAGAAGCAGCATGGGGAACAAAGTGAATTGAACAACATTTGAACTGCTCACTTTAATTTCAAATTACGTGCGGAAGGTAAAAGGTACTGAGACATAACCAAGCTTGCTGGAAAGCCATGCTTTACTGTCGGATACATCATAAAGAAACATAGCACAGAACAATTATTGGGGATTCGTTCTGGGCAACTAAGAAAACTAACTGCCCGGAATGAACCCAACATTCTTCATTCTGTGAACAAAACTCAAAGAATTAATGATAAAGATCTGGCTACTTCCCTTGCCTAGGATATGCAAAAACTTTGGTAAACTTTATTTTTATCAGTCTAGTAACTTTGGACTTCGGCCCGTCACGATTTGCCTTTAGCTGTTAAAATCCACACCCATGTCCCTGCCGAGACTTGAACCCGGAACTTTCGAGCCGATGGCCCACCGCCTCAGTTAATGTTACAGATGTGTAGATGTGAACAAAAATTTGGGAATCAGAAGATGTGTAACCACAAACAAAACACACATATTAGAAGAAAGCAGAAAGAAGGAGTTCTAAATTTCCAAAAATATATAAATATGAGTGTCTGGAATTTCGGATTTTTTTTTTTCTAGGATGATACGAAGATAAACTTGTATTGTAGTGATGGATATCAGGATGTGTGGCGAAAGAAGAATGAAGCTTTCAGAAAGCAGATCATTGCTTCATCTGGTAAAAATGTTGTATGGTCTGTTATGATTTGGGGTTGTGTAATTACTAATGGAGTTGTCAGTATTCATACCCTGGATACATATCTTCTAAATTCCATTTTTTTCAATGAATTTTGGATTGTTTGTGGTGTAAGATTAACTTACGTATCATAGGTGAGTGAAGTAGCCAAATCTTTAGCACTAATTCTTTGAGTTTGTTCACAGAATGAAGAATGTAGACTTCATTCCGGGCAGTTAGTTTTCTTGGTTAGTCAGAACGGATTCTATTCCGTAATAATTTCTCTGTTTTATGTTTCTTTATGATGTATCCAACGGTGAAGCGTGACTTTCCAACAAGCTTGGCTTGCCTGACACCGTGTAGATTGCTTCAATACACTACGTAGACTGCTCTTGTACACAAAAGGATTTCTAGATCATTTCGAGAGTAGTATTGGGTTGTCCAAATACTTTCTTTTGCGATGAATTTAGTACATTCTTTCGTTGCCTGTTACCTTACAGGTGTATCGAGTAGTAGTTAGTTCTATAGTATTCTATGTAAGACATTTAAATTATCATAAACGGGCAAGAGATTTCGAAATGGTCCATGTTTTACGTGTGATACAGTCTGTTTTTCCTCTTTGTTGAACTTGTCCAAATACTTTTCTAACTCGCTGTATATAGTTTTCCTATATATATGTTGTATTAGACACTCAAAATTACTGCATTAACAGTAAACAATAATTGCATCCAGACAGCAGTTTGAAGGATATATTTCCACGTACAAGTCTACTACTTTTGTGTGAGTTCTTGTCGCTTATGTTTCTTGTATATATTTCTTTTTCTTAAATTATGCTTGTATGACAAAATCACGGTGAATGATCCTTAACACTCGGAACGCCAAGATAATTTCATCTCACGGAACGCCAAGATGAATCATTTTCAACCCATGTATATTTCTCGTATCAAATAAAGTACTTGTCCAATATCAAGGTATGTTAGAATATAGATGTATTCATTGAATTGCATTGTATTGTATTTTATTTTTTCAAGTAGATACTACAAAATATGAACAATACAGAAAAAACTAATACATCATATTAACCTTGTAACCATTTTCATGGCTGCACAAAAATGAAGGTACCATGAGCCTCTTACTTATTTACACATATAAAACTACCAGAATCAAACTACCTTACTCTCTCACTTTCACATGTAAAGCACACCGTATCTGTTGTATTATGATACTTGCAAATGAAGCGATTACATTGCTAACAGTATGCGGAGTACTTGTCTTTACCACTACACAAGCAGCATCGTTCACATTTCATAAAGTGTAGGTCGTTTCGAAAGAGACGTGTGATCATTAGAACCGACAACAACTTGTTATTTTAATATGAAATATAATTTAAAAATAGTTACAAAAAACGCCAAGATTGGGTGAAATTGACTCATGCTTGATTTTCTTAAATTATTACACAATAAATACATGGGTTTAACGTCATTTTCTACCATAAGATTTTGGACACGTACGTGAAGAATACACAGAATTTCACTCTTCCATTTAGTGACTAACGGACAAAAATAATATTTTGACTGTATCAGTTATTTTTGACCCGATCTTGGCGTTCCGAGGGATAAACGACAGAAAATACTGTTTATTATCCTTTCATTATTTTCTTCTTTTTTAACTAAATGGTCTATATCGATGCACGAAACTCCAAAACCGACACAAGCAATGCACGAATTAACTCCTTTAGCGAGGCGAGGGTACTATACGTGATGTAATTTATATAAGTAATGTAGCACAAAAGTTTCAGGGAGGAATTTATCAATGAAATTGATTTTCCAAAGGGAGATAAACTTAGTAGA
Organism: Lepisma saccharinum; assembly: GCA_022664845.1. Lineage (NCBI taxonomy): Eukaryota > Metazoa > Arthropoda > Insecta > Zygentoma > Lepismatidae > Lepisma > Lepisma saccharinum. The sequence goes on along the minus strand of JAGDQP010015065.1, from coordinate 17,624 downwards.
AGGGGAAAACGAATGACCATGTACTGTAGAAATAGGAGAACCGACTTCACTTTATCATTTGGGCCCCCCAAAGCTCCCCGGGATCGGTGCCCTTGGTAACAATCCTATGTCAAATGCGACACTAATGACATTATCAAATGACAATATGACTGAACCTATGTCGTACCCGGCCTTTTGCCAAGCATGCTGCAACATAGGCTTGTAGATCGGTGCGGAAAGTTGATTGTAGATCAAAGAGTGCAGCTTAATAATGAAATAACGATCGTGTAAATTCACCTTTGGACACTTTCTTCCATTCCTATTTTCACACATTCTTTTCACTGAGTTGGAAACACTATGATTCACATACGGCATTCACATGTGCTTCTACATGTTGTAGACTCAATCGTTAATCATATTTACTACATTCAGCATTTCAATTTTCCCGTTTATTTTCAGCTCTTCTCTAGCACATTGGCCTATCATGCATGAGCTGGCGCCGTTACTGCTTGACTGCGTGATTTTGCATGGAAACGACTACCACCACTGGATTCAGCGATCTGCAATTAGTTCTTGTAGAAACTTTCATCTGGTTTGTCCTGTCCGAGTTCGCGGGTGTCCCTTGTAAATGCTTTTCAAGGATTGTTGTTGATAATTGCAAATACTCAGATTTGAAGAGTACAGGGAAATAAGGAGAAGGATATAAAAGGTGATTTCTTGTAAATTCATTTTAAAGTCTAAGACTCCTATTTACTCCCATGTATTTCATATTCTTGAAACCGCTATAACTTACTGATTACTTGTGCGTTTGGACTGAAATTTCTTGAGGTGTTAGTTGTAATTTTGTAGTAACAGTTACGAGAGCAAACTATTTTTTTTTTTAAATGCACGTACCCCTTTCGTTTCCTGTACTATCTATTTCTCTTAAACATTACGGAGCATATCAAGTAACTTTCCTCAACTTTTTACAACTGCAGTTTTAAATCAACACGAGTCACTAATATCAAGCTGTTTGTTGTGTTGATTTAATACAAAACTGGTAGTCACGCTGGAATACCGGAAAGTTTTGAATCAACACTACTAGTTTTGTGCTGTGTAAGAGACAGGTAACGATTTTTTTTTAAAAATATACTTCAAATACATAAGCTGCAATACAAAGGACAACATCCACTTAGAAGATAACGACTACATAACGCATTGCGTTCCCTGTAGACAAGTGGTAACGGTCACTGCCTGGTAATGAAGGGATTCCTTAGATTCCAGGTGGGGACATACGTGTTTCGGAGCCCACGTTAAGCTGTAGGCCCCGTCTTTAGGACGTCATTTTCATCAGATGGAAGGCAATAGCAAACCTCTATATAATGAGACTTACTCTTGTAAGTGTTTAGACCATAAATCAAATTAAACATCAAAGGTTTCGAAAGGAAATTGAAGCATACACACTTCGTTTTTCTTTTAGAAAATTAATTAACAAAGAAATTGAAACATAACCAAAAGATAAAATTCATATATTTAAAATATATAAGGGAATTAGTTATTTTTGCCATCATATTGCTCTTTGCACTACACCCGTTTTACTGGCATACAGTGATGTCGAAAGTTCCTTTATTAATATTCCATATGCTGTATCGCGTACCAATATAAAATCCATCGTGCATAACACATCGATCGCCTTTGTGTGTTCTAATTTTCCATTAATGGAACTTCCTGAAGAAAATTAAGATTTGAGTATGACTTTAAAGGATATTAATTTAACCACTATCTTGAAACGAGTATTGGAAAATTGTGTTCTTTGAATTTTGCCTTTTCTTTAAAGACAAAGCTTCCAAATGCGTGTTTACCAAAACAGTTCTTCCCTTATTTAAATGATTATTGCTCTCCGTAAATATCTGTTCTTTTGTCAACCATATGTATATAGAAACAAGGGCATGCGCATATTACATTATAAAATGACGATTTATCGAATATTGATTACATTTTCTAATTTGCTTTCTTCTTGAAATGAGTTGTGCAAGAACTTTTGTCGTGTTTTATCCGCTCATTCATGGAGAAAATTTCACAGTCACGCACTTCTTTTCAATTAATAATCTTATCCAAGTTTCTGAAGTGTACTCCATTCTGCCTCTAACGTTTTGCTGACGCTGGCAAACTCTTATAAAAGAGAATCAATTCCCTAAGGACACTGAAATATGAAATGTATGCTCCTTAAAACTTAACCTGACGCTTCACTCCTAATTGTTTCAAACCGTGATCAGTGAAGGACTTTTAATGCTGCTATTTCTAGCACAATACATGGAAAGTATTCTTCAACTGCATATTGTACGAGTTAATATTATAATTAGTTAACGATTAATTTACTGTCGGAGTAAATAAGATAATGATAAAGATAACTGCTTTTGTATAATATCTAGTTAAAACAAATATAATAAACTAACTATCTCTATGACTTATGGTACTCGCAAGTTCATCGCCGCAGTAACAAACGTTCGCCATTGGATTCTATCATGGGCAATATCAAGCCAGTTTTCATCACGAACACCTACTTCTCGAAGATCTCTTCTAATATTGTTCTCCCAACGACGTCTCTGTCTTCCCAATGGCCTCCTTCCATCCGGCCTTTCAACCAGGATAGAATATATCTTCGTTTTTCCCCCATCCGAGCTACATGGCCTGCCCACCTTAGTAGTCGCGATTTCATTATTTTTACATCCGGTGAATCGTACAGTCCGTGGAGTTCTTCATTATACAGTCTCCTCCACTCTCCAATCATCTCGTCGCGTTTCGGTCCGCATATCTTTCTCAGAACCTTATTTTCAAATACAAGTAATTTATATTCATCTGGTATGGTCGTACCCCAACTGTCGCAACAGTAAAGTATTATCAGCAGGATAACCGTTCTGTATTTATTTAATTTCAATTTCATTTGATATTAATCGCGATGTTAGAAGTTTTTGGACTGAATAGAAACATGCGTTCCCCGATACTAAGCAACTTTTTATTTCTTCCGTGACTTCATTTTTGCTTCTTACGTATGCTCCGAAGTATTTAAATTTGTTTACTTTCTCTATGACCTCATCCCTAATTCTTATGTTTTTATTACCTTCATTCCGTGTGTTTCGGCTTATTATCATGTGTTTTGTTTTATCTATGTTTACCTGTAGATCTATCATCGCACGCTTCTACTAAGACATCGGTGTTGCTTTAAAGTGCATCTATATCGTCCCCTATTAAATCTACATCATCCGCGTATACAAGCAGTTGATTCAAACCATTCAATGATAGTCCCTTTTTGTCCCCTTTAATTTTTAAAATCGCACATTCTAAACCAAAGTTAAACAGCAGTGGTGACAAGGCATCGCCTTGCTTCAATCCGTTACGAATCTTGAAACTATGTGACATACCAGGTGTATTGAGATGATTATAGATATCTTAACCTAGGTACACTCATTTCTTTGAGCAGTAGGATTTTTTCTTGTGAATTCTCACATTGCATGCATAAAGAGCATAAAAAAACTACATTCTATACATATACTTCAACAGGTCATTCTGCACCCCATATCTCATTTTTCTCCACATAATTTGGTGCCTCAAACTAAAATCTGTTACATCGAATGGCCAAAAGGAGAATTCTCGCACACTTTGCTTTTATCAGTCACTATGCTATTTGACATTTGGTCAAAGTTAAAGTGCTATCCAAATCATGATAGGTATATGTAGGGCACCCTTGTGGTAATCATTAGGTGCCACGCAATGTGCACCCCCGCAATGTGCAGTTCTAAACCCCCTGTTTAGAACGTGTATTTAGTCAGGACACGTTCCTGAGTCATAATAGTACACAGTTGTTTGAGCCAAACAATCCTAGATGTTTGCGATTAGCACTACATCAATAATATAAGATGTTTCCCGATTGACAACAGGTTTTGCTAATCATGGCATGCCAGGTTCGATGCTCTATGGGGACAAAAGTGCTTCGGAGTCAATGTAAAGCCCTCGTTCTTTGAATACCACCTCCTTCGGATGCTAAACTAGGAAAAATATTATCTGTTCACCTGGCTCATATTCCTGTTTCAGTCCAGAACCAACCATTTTCATACTAGAAGAGTATTATATACTGCTGAAATAGTTTTTTTTTACTATCCACTATATCTATACTAGTATAAATACTGCTCTAAGTATATATACACTTAGAATATATCGCATCGGTATATAGGTATTGGCAGTGATGTTACAAAATTACAATATGTAATAATACATATAATACATATGCACAATAATACATTCATAATACACAATACCGCTCTGGTACCACCAGACACAAAGCATGTTCTTCTTGCCGAAGTGATTTGGCCTTGGTGTAGAAGGACCGGCTTCATCAGGTGAAAGCCACGATTTTTTAGCATCGGGTTTTCAAAATAAATCCATTTTTCGTCACCCGTCACAATTCCATACAAAAAGGATTTTCTTTCGTGGCGTTGAAGCAGCATTTCACAAGTGACTTTGCGATTTTCCATTTGACGTTCATTCAAATAGTGTGGAACCCATTTACCCAGTTTATAGATCTTCCCCATTGCTCATAAACGTTTGCTGATTGTTTCTTGTGACACATTTAATGCTTTTCCCAATTGCTGTTGAGTTTGAGTTGGGTCGTCCTCCAATAACACCTGCAATTGCTCGTTTTTGCACTTTTGTGGTCTACCAGAGCGCGCACTGTCTGTCACATTGAAATCACAACTTTTAAATTGTCGAAACCATGTCTCACATGTTCTAATCGATGGAGCGTGTTCACCATATGTTTCTACCAGCACACGATGACTTTCAACAGCCTTTTTCTTTTGATTAAATAAGAAAAGCAATGCGTGCCGCAAATGTTCTTTTTCAGGCACAAACTTCGACATGATCACTGAACGATGAACAAAGACGCTAGTGTTTGGCGGACTCAACTTGTGTGTGTTTGTAGTTTAATGTCTGACGAATAAAATGACGTATGTGTCAAATGAATACTCTGCGTACTTTTCGCTGGCGCCATCTCTTAGTTAAACCGGAAACTACTTATACATACACCTGGTATTATTACTTATCCGTACTCTGCTTATGGGGTCGTTGAGACACATGTTCACTAGTTGAACCAATTTTTTCGGAATTCCAAATCGTATCAGGATACTGCATAAGTTTTCAATTTTAATAGAATCATATGCTTTCTTAAAATCGATTAATAGTTGATGAACCATTGCATTGCCATTTCTTCTCCAAAATTTGTCTCAAGGCGAAAAGCTTGTCCAACGTGGATCTATTTCTTCTAAATCCACATTAGTGATCTCCAATTATTTCATCTACGTGTACACTTAGGCGTGTTAACAGAATATTACTTAATACCTTGTAACAGGTTGGAAGTAACGCGATTCCGATGTAATTATTACACTCCGATTTATCGCCTTTTTTGTAAATCGGAACTATTATTGAGGTTTTCCATTCCTTTGGGAGCTCCTCCTTTCTCCATATAGCACTTATCCATTTATCTAGTTCCTTGACTAGTGCCGTTCCTCCTGCTTTAATTAATTCGGCTGGAATATTGTCTATTCCTGGCGATTTGAAATTTTTCAATTTCTTTACCCACATTTCGATCTCGATCTCGTTAGGTTCGGGAATCCACGGTTCTACGGTATGGATTTCAAATTCCTTTGTTTGTTCCCCATTGTGTACATTAAGAAGTTTGTCGAAATAACTTTTCCACACATCAACAATTTTAGTCGGATCAGCCTGAAGATCTCCACGTTCATTTCGAATCATTCCTAACCTCAGCTGGTAACCTTTTCTTAACGAGTTTACCCCTTTGTATAGATCTCGTATGTTACTTGTCTTCCCATTTTCCTCTATCTCCTGAATCTTCTGCGTCAGATATTCTCGCTTTTTGCTTCTGAACCCCAGTGTGGCGTTTTGTTTCGCGTTACTGTAGTGGTTGGTATTTGCTTCGCTTTTTTTTTACTTAGCCATCGTTGCCCTGCTTGTTTTCGTTCCTCATGAAGCTTAAGGCATTCTTCATCAAACCAAGGTTTGTTTTTCTGTTGTTTCTTCTCACCTACACGTTCCTTCGCTGCGCTCTTAATTGTTTCAGGAATTGCCTCCCACATCTTACTTACATCAATTTCATTATTAATGTCATCATTATTATTACTCGAGTCGGCTAGGATTTCGAACCTATTTGAGAGTTCGTGTTGGTAATCTGCTTTTATGCTCGGATTATTTAATCGCTTAACTTCGAATTTCAGTTGTTTTGACACCTTGCTTTCTCTGTTCGCGACGCATAACTTTTCCCTTACTTTTGTGATCACTAATTGATGGTCGGTGTCACCTTCCGCTCCTCTGTACGACCTAACATCCATTATGTTGGTATGTCTTCGTCTGTCTACTAATACGTGATCGATCTGGTTGAGAGCTATGGAGTCTGGAGATACCCATGTGTATTTGTGTATGTCTTTGTGTTCAAAGTACGTGCTCTTTACCAGTAGGTTTTTCGAAATCGCGAAAGTTATCAGTCTTTCTCCATTGTTGTTGGTCTTTTCGTGAAGGCTCCCTGCCTTGGCATTGAAATCACCCAACACAATTTTCGAATTATACTTCGGCATTCGGTCAAACAGCCTTTCTAGCTAATCGAAGAATATATCTTTGTCGTTATCAGTAGCCACCTCGGTCGGAGCATAGACGTTTAATATAACCGTGTTGTCCCATCGAGTACGTATCGTAGCGTATGCCAGTCTTTCGTTTACGAACTCTATATTCTGAACCGCCTGAAGGATACTGTTCTTAATGAGGAATCCTGTTCCGAAATCGTGAGACTGTGTTCCCTTGTAGTAGAAACTATATTTGCCCTGTCGGATGCTATCTTGACCCTCCCACCGAACTTCTTGTATCAATATGTTTAGCTCGTACTTCTCGGTCTCGCGCACCACCACCTGTTAGGCGCCCGTTTGGTATACTGTTCGTACGTTCCACGTTCCTATTTTAAAGTCTTTCTTAATCCTGTTATTGGAGCACCCTGAAGCAGTCTCAGCCCGGAGATCCGAATGAGGGACTAGTTTACCTCCGGAATATTTTACCCCAGGAGAATCCATGAACCATCTATTACTAGTTCTTGACATGTTTTAGCGGTGTAGAGTTGTCAGCTCTACGACCTCGCAGTAAAGGTAGATGTCGTCCTCTGTCCATCTCTGAGCCTTGGCGATGTCATTCATCTTCAGCTTCAGAGTGGTAATGGTGATGCTGCTTCCCCTCACCATGATATTTTTGTTCGAGGTTATCTTCCCTTAGCCTTTGTAGATCCCTCTACCAAGTGCAAGGCATCAATACTGGTTTTGGTCCGCCCCGGAATATTTCCGGTGCCCACCATATCTGGTCGGCATTCCCCTATCCGCCACCTTTGGAGGTGCCTGGTAGTAAGGAAATAAGAGAGTGCATAATTTCATATCCAGTCTAGTGGATGCCGATCTTTCACATTCTACAAACTGTGCCTATATTTCGGATTTTTATTTTATTTTGTAGCATTATAACTAGCAAAAACAGTCAAAATTATACGATTTGCTAATATTTACTTTCCAATATCTACGGTAAATACAGCATTTCTTATTTGTGAGATTGGTTGTCTTATTTAGTGATGTGCAGAAGCAAGATCATGACCAAGACCGTAGCGGTCTTGGTCTTGGTCTTGCACACCCAGTCTTGGTCTTGCTCGCCCAGTCTTGGTCTTGGTCTTGGTCTTCGTCTTGCTTTTAAGAAGTTTATACGTTTCATACGTAAATTTTACATCGGATATAGGGAATACTAAAAGCTATGCGTATTATTGCCTACCTTAATGCGTCAGTAGTAACGGAAATATGTTTTAATGTATTGTTTGTCTTCATGTAAGTATACAGAATAGAACTACCGAAGTTCAATTTCGTTTTAATTTGAACAACTTCACTAACGTTTTATTATTTTACTTTTAGTTTACTTGCTGTTTTAGGCACATAACTATATTTCGTAAGCTTTGACAGAATGCAATCATGGGTTATCGAAAGTGATGTCCAAAATAATTTAGACATTGAAGTTTTTACCTTGTAACATACCAAAGAATTGTGTTCTCTGTCATCTTCTATTCGCTGTTCCAATTATCATTCTCCGTTCTCCAGGTAAGTTCCAAAGGAAGACCAAACATACACAGATATTGTGTTTACCTAAAACTTAGTATTGTTGTTTTCGTCCAAGAAGCACTCATGTCCACAAACCCAGACAATTGATAATAAGACTAATCATGGCTCAAGCGAGCTGTAGAAGAAAAATGATAGAAAGTTTAATTACTTAGAAATTTGAATTTGAATTTATTTAAGTCTAACAGGCATCTATGACCTAAGGCTTGGGACAGCAATGGGGAAGTTAGCGGGCAGGACTTTGAGTTAAGGTACCATCCCAGCATTCGCCTGGTGGGACTGTGGAAAACTACAAAACCTCAACCAGGATGGCCGGTCGCGGCAGGTCTAGTCCATTTAATGCAGAGTGTGCTTTTACTTTTCTTCAATTACTTAATTTCTTTATCGGCGCAGTAAGTTTTCTGACAAATATTCTCCCACTCAGAAATACATATTCATTAATTAGATATGACTGCTCTAATTCTTTGATGGAGAAGCTTTAATTTTCAGCAATGCACTCCACAACTCAGAACAATTATTTAATATTGAAACAGTTTATTTTAATCTCGAGTCAAATACAAAAATTGTGCGATAACTAACTTCATCAGTTTTCAACCTTTTCTCAGCCGTGTAGGTCTGATACGTATTATTGGGGTTAAATCGAAAATAGATCACTTCCAGTCGACACACTAGCTTGTGACCTGACCTAACCTTACTTCAAGGCGATTGCACCCTTAACGTTGCAACCAAAATGCGTAAAGCATAGCCGTGAAGGCTTTCAGAATAATTAATTACAAATCTCGACTCTAATAAATATATCTTCAAAAATAGTCTGAAAGTTAGGGAGAAGAATTTTAATCGATACCTCCTTCTTTAGCAAGCTATTGTTAGGAAGCACCGAAATACCTTACTTTATAGGAGATATGATTGGCATGTGACGTCTCTTCTTCAAACGTGTTTTTGTTCAGAAATCGGATACCAAAAATCTGAGTTGTTTTTCATTAAGCCCATGTATACATTCCATTCACACATCCCAATCACTCACTCTCACATTCGTCATAATATCAGATTTCTCTAATTCGAAGAGTTGTGCTCATTTATTAAGGGAATAATTAGTTTCAAGCCGGTAGATTAATTATTCTCGACAATTAACAGATATTAACCGACAATACACAAAGCAGAGCTGATAACATCGCTGAGCAGCTTCAAAACTGCACTGTTAACAGTAATTTAATTTTACTGTCCCAGATACGGAGAAAATCCGTTTTACTCTCTGAAGAGCCTGGACTTTTACGAGTTCCCTAACAAAAAGGGTTCCAGAAGTGGTTCAACACTATTCTTTTGAAAGAGTCTGGATTTTTGAGAATATTACATGGTAATTTATTATTTCGAAACTGCTTCAAGTCTAGTTCCGAAATCGGTGAAGCTGATACCTGAACAAACGAAAATTAACATGAAAATGATGGAAAAGCAAATAATGAAACTTTGTAGCCGCTTTGTAGAAACTCTACATATAAAAGTATTAAAATTGCCTCCGTAAAGGTCTTGTCTCACCCCTCCTTCCTTCTTTTCATCGTAGAGCTGCTGCTATGCTGTTCGTCAGACCGCAGAATAGTAAAAAAATGCCAAGGGCCACCAAGGCTGGACTTCTGGCCACTATGGCCACTTTCGTCCTTTGTTTTAAGTAATTGTATTTGTTTTATTTATATTTTATTTGGAATGTATCGGACTAAGCACGAGAACACACGCCCCGCATGAAACAAACCCCCAGAAAAATCCACCCGACCAAAGCATAATATCAATTTTAATAATAAATGTCCAAAATGGTCTAAACTGGAAGTGTGCAACAGAACTTCAAGACTTACAATGAGTTGGTAATTCACGAAAGTTTTCTCTCAGGAAGAAGGGGATACTATGATTTATTATTAGTGAGCATTAATTCAATAACTTCTTGAACTGGGAATATAATAAAATTAATTTTTGATGCACAAAAAGTGTATAAAATATGCTTTTGTTATTAAAATTAAAATATTCCAGATCTTTAATTACTAATGTTAAAATTTTAAATAATAATTTAGAATGTTAATTTAAATAATTTGGATTGATAGGAATTTTGGTATTAAGGTAGGCCTATAAGTTTTCTTCTTCATTTTTCATAATTTGCATTCCTAAACACTTCTATAGCACTTCATTTTTTCTATTTGAAAGGACCTGTATCCCATCACGCAATATCCGTGGGAAGTGTATGATGTGAATTTTCTATGCTAATTGCATTTTTAAATATATTTGATATTAGGTATTCATCGTTCCCTTGAAGATTTAACAGTGTTTTTGAAAATATTTATGTAACTTCTTCTTGTGAATTCTTGTTTGAACAGTCGTAATTTTTATTTCCTTTTTTGTACTTTTCAAATGGTTCTTGCCCTATGTATATGTGTCCATCCACCGATCTAATAATTTTCAGATGGCATTGAAAGATTTCTTCAGACGCCTGAGTTTGGAAGCTCCTGATTTTCTTCTTGTGAATTTGAAAGATTGGATATGATGTATCCAGTTCTATATATATTTTTTGGAAATAAATATATTGACTCGGAGCGGTCTTTGTGGGCAAGTCGCCGCAGCTGTTCTGTGACTGTTTCCTGCAAGTAGCACAATAGTTTTTTTTTTTTTGATTGATTTTTACTACATTTGTTACTCACATGTGATTATCCACATTTATAGCAATGTGGCTCATTGGAGCATTTCTGACCTTTGTGGTATTGCATACATATACGATATGGAAACGTTCGAGCCACATTTCGCGATTCCTCCACTTTGTATCTAGTTCGCCCTATTGTTATCCCATTTGTAATGAGGAAGCTTACTAACTTAGGGTCCTTCGTAAACAACCTGACCATGGGTAACGGTCCCTTATCATTTATGATACGTGTGACTCCAGTAAAAGGTAGTTTGTCCTTTATTAGTTGCCAGGCCAGCACACTTCTGGTTATATAGGGACAACTGCCCACACAGAAACAAAAACAGACGCTGTCGCGAAAAGAAACGAGAGTTCGAAATCCAACGATTTCATTGCTTGACAGCAACTTTTAGTCCAGATTCGTAATGGAAGAACAAGATCACACTATGAGAAAACGAAAATTTTTCCCCGCTAAAATACTAAGGAAAGAAAAGTAACTAAAGGGAATACATATGATTATACATAGAAAATACACATAAATTTACATAGTTACATAGCAATTGTATACAAGTAAATACTAAATTAAAGAAATTAATTAGATTATACACAGAAAGGATTAAAATTCGAACTGGTCCTATTTATCTTAATCAAATTAAAAATATTACAATAAAAAAAAACATATTTTCATATAAGGAACACCTCAGTATGACTGAGTGTGTCAAGTAACAGCAACACGATTCTCAGATCCACTCGCAAGCTTTGCACAACTGGGAACACCTTCACTCCAGCGGTATTTTTACAGACGCCAAACAAATTCAAGTGAAGGATATAATGATTTCTCCTTCCTTTCCACGTTCTAAAAATATTCAAATAGTGCGTGTGTAAGACTCTTGCAGGCTAGTCTTGGTCTTGCGCGAGTCTTGCAGGTATGGTCTTGGTCTTGCGTCGATATAACTGGTCTTGAAAACTGCAAGACCAAGACTCTTGTGCTGATCACTAGTCTTATTATCGAGTTTGTGGCAGTCTGGCGCGGAGACATCTCAGTGCATAATAAAATTAGTGGCATCCCGGCGCAGGTGATAAGTGACGTCATCTCTTTTCTTCGAGTAGTCTTCTATACGTTCCTTAGAATCAGTGATACCATATCTAGACTTTTTGTCCAAAAACTTTCGTATAATTTTGACAGCTGAAATTTGGATTTAATTTCATGATCAAACGGCCAAAACCGTCTCCTCCAAAACAGAGACTCTTAGCCGGCCAAAACCGTTTCCAGGGAACACCACGTGGAGGTGATCTCTATCGTTCCCCCCTCCTTTTTTTGTCGTTAGCTGCAGTAAAGTTGTGGATATATACGATTATATACAGTGTGGCTATGTTTCAATGTGTAACCGTCAATCATTTTCTTTTTCCTTTATTTAAATTTCTGAATATAAGCCAGACTTCTTAAACAAGTTCTGATATCACCGTTGGCTTCGAATTTCTTAATGGTGTTTTCAATTCTTTCGTCGATTCTCATAGCCTTCGCTTTTCATTTCTTTCATTCTAAATTCAACAACAATCTATCGAAGGTATGACCGTGATACTCAGCATCTTGCATTAGACATTTAAAAAGTTTGTTGACATTTGTATGCCTTCTATCAACGAGAACACCAAGTCTCCTGTTCCATCCCTCCGATAAGTTATTTGTCCTGTGCTTCGCTTCATGGACACTCCACAGGTCTCGGGAAATTACTTCACTACCAAGCCAGTTCTTTGCAAAATAGTCATAAAACTGTTGAATCTTTTTTCCTACAGGAGATTCCTCCTGTATTAACAACCATCCGTCGTCAATTGCTTCCGGTGGTAGATGTGCTAAGGCTGCGCACATTCTAATAAACAACCTGATACTCTCGTCACGAACCAAGCAAAGCTCTTGAATTTTTTCGCCATAAGCTTTGCGTGAAGTGGTAATGACAACCAGTAATATTTACGTCTAGATATATTTCCATCAATGATCGAAGTACTGCATTCTCAAAATCTATTATGATTGATTTCGGATTCCAGCTAGATATGATGTTCTTTAAAGTTGTAAATAACCTGTTACATGTGGCTTTCTTCTTGTTGGGCAGAAGCGCATAAGCAACTGGAATAACGTTGGTTTCCTCCAATGAACTTCCCAGATCAGTTGAAATGACATAAATCTGACAAGGGGACTACCCCAAGTGTTACAAACCGATTTAAACCAAATTTGTTGTATGAACAGGATACACCCCAGAACTAAAAAATATGGTAGCAAAATCTGATCCAATTACCCGCTTGTGATATTTGGTCCCCAAGTCGAATGACCTAGTCATCAATATTCCCAGGCCAAACAGCTAAAGCTAGAAACACAGAGTTGAGACGCTGAGGCTAGAGACACCAAATGTGGTATATCATGAGGAGGTTACGAAACAGAAAAGACATTTTGGAAAAGTCGCCATCGTGAAACCAATATGGCGTCCAATCCAAAATAAATGTCGATAGTATATGCACAGCCCGAACTACGGAAGGTAGAAATACCAAATTTGGAATGAAGGCCAATCATCAAACGTAGATTACGAGAATAATAAAAGAAATATTCAGAAGTCGCCATCTTGAATCCAATATGGCGGACTAGAAAATATTTCACAATTGCTGGGGCTAGAAACACCAAAGAAGGCACAAATTTTGATTATCAAGAGGTGGTCACGAAATGATAAACTGGGAAACAGTCGCCATCTTGAATCCAATATGGTGTCCGAAAGTAAATATTGAAGGTATATGCACAGTCCAAATACTGAAGCTAGAAATACCAATTTTGCATAAATGTGTATGAGAATGAGTAGGTAAAGGAAAAAATGCCAAATGTTGAAAATGTTGTCATCTTGGATCCAATATGGTGACCTAAATAAATAACGAAAGTATATGCACGACCCAAACGGCTGAACTAGAAACACGGAATTTGGTATAAATGTTCATTTAGTTAAAGGGGATAATACGAAAGTTTGCAAAGGTTGCCATATTGGATCCAAGATGGCAACTTTTTCACCATTTGGCACTTTTTCCTTTTCCTTTGCCTACCCATTCTCATACACATTTATGCGAAATTGGGTATTTCTAGCTTCAGTACTTTGGGCTATGCATATATCTTCAATATTTACTTTCGGACGCCATATTGGATTTAAGATGGCGACTGTTTCCCAGTTTCTTTATCATTTCGTGACCACCTCTTGATAATTAAAATTTGTGTCAACTTTGGTGTTTCTATCCCCAGCAATTGTGAAACATATTCTAGTCCGCCATATTGGATTCAAGATGGCGACATCTTGAATATTTTTTTTTATTCTCGTAATCTACGTTTGATGATTGGCCTTCATTCCAAATTTGGTATTTCTACCTTCCGTAGTTCGGGCTGTGCATATACTATCGGCATTTATTTTGGATTGGACGCCATATTGGATTCACGATGGCGACTTTTCCAAAATGTCTTTTCTGTTTCGTAACCTCCTCATGATATACCACATTTGGTGTCTCTAGCCTCAGCGTCTCAACTCTGTGTTTCTAGCTTTAGCTGTTTGGCCTGGGAATATTGATGACTAGGTCATTCGACTTGGGGGCCAAAATATCACAATGGGGTCATTGAAACAGTTTTTGCTACCATATTTTTTAGTTCTGGGGTGTGCTCTGTTCATACAACAAATTTGGTTTAAATCGGTTTGTAACACTTGGGGTAGTCCCCTTCGGAATGAATTGTTTGCTGCAGATTTTAAAAGTGCCGTCCATGAAATCCGTAGTACTAGTAGATAAAGCTTGTTTTCCTTTCTTGCTTACAAAAACTAAAATCCGTGTATAATTTTCATGACCGTCGTCATAAATCAAAAAGTCAGAACCATCGTTCATACATCTCAGCTCCGGTCCTAAGCTAATATCCCTTGAAGTTTTAGGTTCTGTCTGTTGACTTCTCTCTTTTTTTTTCTACGTACACGATGAAGATTTTGTTTTAAGCTGTTTTGAGAAGCCAATTCAGTCACATATTCGTAGCCACGATTGAGTAACTGCCCGACTTCTTCGGAGAATATCTTCGAAATTGGTGTATCTTCTTCTCTTGCTCGTTTTCTTGCTTTAGAGAGAGAGACTTTCTTACTTCATTAGATGCAACATCAGGCATACAGTTATGTGGCGACCCACTTAAAACCTCAGTATTTCAACCAGAAATTCGTCCTTTGCATCCACCCCTCATACATCTCCAATGAGTTACATTCTCCTTATTTACGCGATCAATTCGGTGACTAGAACCATTGTAGATGGCACAAGGTTTTCCCATAATTGTTTCAATCAGCTCCATACTATTCTGGAAAGCAAACGTAAATGTGACTTACTCTCTTAAAATATTAATAAAAAATTAATAAAACAATAATTGAAAATGTGAAAGTGATCTTAATGGATACCAAAAGTAAGAGCAGTCCATCCACAATATATACAAGGCTGTTTGGCTCTTCTCGGATATTTCCGTCCACAATCCTTGCAAGCTGTTTGGTTTTCCAGGAAAGTGCTCAAATTAAATGAAACAATAATTGAAAATGTGCAAGTGATCTTAAATGGATACCAAAAGCAAGAGCAGAAATACTACCTATGAAGAAAATGTTTGCTTGAAGTTCGAAGTTTGAATATTAAGCAAGTCTTACACTTGCCGATGCTTTTCACAAATGATGTACTCTCAGTGTCATATATATCCACAAGCTCTACAAAATCAGCCAGTCAGAATGAATATTATTAGGCTGTTCCACTTATCAACCAAAAACATATGCTAAATTTATATGAAAAGTTAAAATATTGATCACAATCAAAACTCTCACAATAATCGTATATTTTCATAAAAATCTCGAAGTATGATCTCCTCTTATAGTACACCCACAAATTTTACGAACAAGCCAGTCTAAATGAATAGTATTAGGCTGTTCCATTTAATCCCTTAAAGCTAGAATAAAGCTCTGATTGGATGCGCAGAGATAATATAACTCTCAATTGCATACACTGATTTGTTACCTCGCCAACATTTTTAGCAGGTGTTCATGAATCATTCTTCTGACAATAGTGGGGGAGGGCTGCGCTGGGATGTCAATACGCTGAGATGTCAACGCGCTGAGGTGTCGCGAACCCCTTATTATCAACACTGTCTCTTAGTCCCTGATTAAACGTAGTATTTACACATGGAATGAATCATAATTTTTAAAGCGTACTAGCTATTTGAATAGAAATAGCACTAACAAATGAATGAATACTGTTATTTCAATGTGTGGTCCTGCTTATCAATATGGGTAATGTTCTCACTTTTAGTGCCAGTAATTCCTGGTACGCATCCCGATCCGGGTTTAGGATTTTTCGCTTTTCATTCAGCATCATGAGGATACTTAAAGTGTTTTCAAATAAAAGGTGGAGGGCTTTATCGGAAAACTTAGATAAGCGACGAGAGTTACTGCACTGTCAACGCAACACCCAATTAAAAGAAAGACGTCTTCGATCCAGCTCTTTGGAGTTTAATTTAGTATATCTGTGCGAGCGGTCTCGGGTTCGTTTTCCAGTGGGGGTGTTGACCCAGCATCGTGAGGACATGTTTCATTTCTCAAAAGAAATGATTCTGGGAAAGAAGTTTCGTATTTTTTTTACATACGTGCACGCTTATAAGGGAGGAGAGAGGTCATGGTTTTGTTCTTTTTTAACAACGCAATGTTGACTGATAACAATGTCATAGGGCAACGGGTAGGAACATGTTTGGATACAGTTGGTTGGTGATGGGGAGCTGGTGATCAAGAAGGTGATATAGATTATTTGTTTTCCTTTTATCGAACCAATATATGAATTAGTGACCGAATACTATATGACTGGTTTCAAAGCCACTAGTTCTGCAATCAATGCACAACTTAGCAGTTTATTCTCTCTCTCTCTATGTTCCTGCTTTCCCTCTCTCCCCTTTCAACACTCCAAAATGAAGAATAACAAAACCGAAAGAAGAATTATTGTTTGGTACCGAAAAAATCGCCAAAATGCGAATTATGAAAGAGTACGATGATGTGTCCATGCCACAGTTATCCGAGAGCCGGATCATCTTGGCCATTCCTAACAAAAAGATCTCAATTACAGCAGGCCAAAGGAAGATACCGGAACGGGTTGGAACTTTTTCCACTCATGCTTAAGAGTATTTGCGTTAAATTGAAGCTCCTCTTTCAGC
Source organism: Lepisma saccharinum (assembly GCA_022664845.1). Taxonomy (NCBI): domain Eukaryota; kingdom Metazoa; phylum Arthropoda; class Insecta; order Zygentoma; family Lepismatidae; genus Lepisma; species Lepisma saccharinum. Next base: position 583 of record JAGDQP010015065.1, on the reverse strand, counting down.
TTAACCTCATCAAATATCAAAATCCCTAAAGAGTTATTTGCATCACCTTTCCTACACGCTTTGCTGATAGCATCTACAGCATTCTTGTTGATACCATAAGAATATTTTAAACCTTTAATAATTTCCTTAAATGAGCCATAGATGGCAGTGGCAGCAGATTGTGTTACACAATGTTTGTAGCCTTTTCAGAGTATTTTTTAACAAACAACTCTCTAACAAAAACTCCTCGCTGTACCCAAGGGCTCCGATTCAAAGGGCGCCGATCCCGGGGCGGCTTTGGGGGCCTGGTCCCCCCAAAGTTGAAGTGGGCCCCCTAATTGTGGGGGGGGGGGGTATTAATAAGGTGAAGTCGGTTCTCCTATTTCTACAGTACATGATCATTCGTTTTCCCTTTCTACTAAGCTTATCTTCCTTTGACAAATCTATTTCATTGATAAATTCCTTATTGAAACTCGTGTGTTACTGTACTTATATAAATTACATCACGTATAATACCCCTCTCCTGACTAAAGGAGTTAATTCGCGCATTGCTTGTGTTGTTTCTGGAGTTTCATGCATAACATCGATAAAGACCATTTAGTAA
>JAGDQP010015064.1:21337-34683 GCA_022664845.1 Lepisma saccharinum | reverse complement strand
CACACGTAGAATCAGCAGTCAGTGCTACCAACTGGAAAGAAAGATAAATTCCTATTTACAATTTTACAAATGTATCGTTTGGTTCCGAAATATCGCTCCCATGGATCATATAAATTAGAAATCAGTAACTTGCAACACTGGCAAACCACTGTATAGTATAAAAGTGTATATGTTAAATCATTGTAAATAGTGTAGATCACAGCTGAGGAAGCTCCAGCGAGTGTGGTGAAATATTCTGGAAAATAAATATTTTCGTATAAACGTTGTGTTTTATTAAACTATTCAGGAACATATATATATTGTTCAAAGTATTAGCGATGACTCAAACTGGCCGAAGATCAAAATAGTAAGCTATAGTAAAACAAACTTCACTGTGTAATCGTAGTTACTGCCGTGATAAACTCTCGTATTTAAACACTAGCTCGCAAGCCAACTAAGCAAAGTGAGACAAATTACACGCTTACCAAAAGGACGGTGCAGCAGAGACAGGAATACATTGAAAGGGCAGATGGATCAGAATAGAGATTTTCCGTGATATATTTCCCCTTATTTTTTTTTTAAAAAAATGTAGAATCACTTTATTATCCCTGTGCATGAACCATTAAATAAAATATCTTTCCCACATAACATTCTTAAGTGATCATACCTATCAACGTACACTGACTGAAGAAAAATGGCTAGGACCACCATGATATAAGCTTTAATGATAATAAACCAATCGTAGACATAAGAAGAAAGTTATTTTTGTTTGTACACGTTTATAACTAACTCTATGGATTACGGAACTCGCACGTTCATCGCCGCAGTAACAAACGTTCGCCATTGGATTCTATCATGGGCAACATCAAGTCGGTTTTTAACATCTTCTGGAAGAACCCCTCTGCTGTTGTCATCCCAACGATGTCTCAGTCTTCCCAACGGCCTCTTTTCCTCCGAAGTACCAACCACGATAAAATATAATCTTCGTTTTCCTCCCATCCAAGTTACATAGCCTATCCATCTTATTCGTCGTTATTTCTTTATTCTTATAAGATCTAACCAGTATGTGGAGCTCATTATTATGCACTCTCCTCTATTCTCCGGTTGTCTTATCCCGTTTCAGCTCTTTCTCAAAACCTTTAATTCAAACACACGCCATTTATGTTCAAGTGTCAAAGTTCATTTCAGCTTTCTTGATATCATTTTCTGGACTGAATAAAAATATGAATTGCCCAATACTAAGAGGCTTTTTTATTTCTTCCGTGGTCTCGTTGTTGCTTGTTATTCATGATACTAAAGAATCACAAACGAATATTACAATAGGACGTAATTAATTTGCCTAGTACTTTATAATGGTTCTAACTATTGACTTTCGTAGTTAAAAGTGCGAGTTTAATCGTTGATTATATATTATTGGAACAAAAGAAAGAAATTACAAATTCCAGATAACATCTGGAATCATTTAACTATCGCATGCTAAACGCAAATGCATGAAAGAAAATTTCTTCTATAAAGAACTTGTTTGCAAAATTTGATTCTTATCTTTAAACACAATTATGATGTACTGAAAAGAAAAGCGCGATTACATCATGTTATACTTTACTGTAAGTATTATGATCGCGAGAAAAGAAAGTGTCACCTTAAGTTTTTTCCTTTAAAACTGTGATCATTCGCGTTTCGTTTTTCTTGATTCCATTGTTGTTCGCAGTGTCGTGTAAGATACATTTTTAAATATACAGATTGATATCTCCAGGTCACGAGACATGTGGACGCCTAGTATGTAATTTAGGAACTTTTTTCAGTATACAAAGGAATGTTTTTTTGTTTTTAATTTTCATTTGTTGTTAGTTTCTGTGTTTTCTTCGAAAATGCGTGTAAAGAAAATAAATCGATAGTTTAGTGCATTTTAAAATTCCGAGACCAACGTCTTTGTATCTTTATTCTATCGATTGATATTTGTTTTCTAATACAATCAGAATCTGAATTTCTGATGATCTGTTTTCTGATAATGTTACTTCGTGCTTAACGTCTGGAATTGATTTATTATTGTATAGCTTTTGGCAGTTCTGACTTAGGTCAGGATAGTGTTGGGAACACAATGTGTGAAGGAGGTCAACTATAACTATGTTTTCAAGATAACATCCGGGCATTAACACGATGTGACAGGAAAAAGCCTGTAGAAGCGTCAATAAGAATGGTGAGCAGCTGGAGATGAAGACACAATCTCTCTAATGCAAAAGTCTCTGCTGATTGAACCACGACAGGACGATTTAACGGTGCAAACCAACCCCGCCATCTTGGTACGCACTTTGCATTGATTTACATGGGAATTGTTTTACTCTTCTTATATCTCTCAGAAGCGTTATTTTTAACTTCTGTTTTCGCCTAGTTTCTCGTCATGTTATCTTGGACTCGTGCTATTTTGTAGAAATGCAATATTTTACACACGAACAGTATAATATCCCCTTGACATGCTGTGATTTATATAGCAAACTATTAATAATACATTATACTTATATATTTGAAGAAATTATATAATTCACAAACCAAAACTATACAAGAGTCAAAATAACTACCAAGACAAATTCGTGAAAGCGGAACTTGAATATTCTATTTCTGACAGTCATAAAATGAGTAAAACAATTCCCATGTAAATCAATGAAAAGTGCGTACCAAGATGGCGGGGATGGTACGTGATCCATACGTGATATTTTGTATTGCTGCTATTTACATTGACATTATATGTATATGTGATACTATTGCATGTAGTATAGAGTCATGTATAGAAGACAAATCACCTGATAAGGTGATGCCGAGAAAGAGATGTGATGCAGAAGACAAAGGCTCTTTCTAGGGCCGCCTTATGCATCTTCTTGCATTCTTTGTTTAATATATGACCAAACATGTAAACTGTGGCACCTTTTATGTACTGCGAGCCTTAGCATACTGGAAATAAACTATTGAAAATCCGAATGACATTTAATGTAACATGACTTGATATTAGACCGAAGTAAATTTGTTTTGTTTTCGTTTCAGTTGCAATGTGAAACGGCTTTCTTGTAACTTAGTCAATCAATTTTCCATTTCTCTACCAGTATTTCAAAAATCATATTCATCTTTACCAAAGTACCTTTAAATAATATTGCTAATAACAGAACTGTGTCCTAGTCATATTTTCGGGAAGAATAAGTATAATAACATCCAAAATTTATTACGATACTTGAAGAAATAGTTCTTCTTCTTACAAAATATGTTAGAATTATTAGAAAACTTATTACAGCAATTAAAAAAATATAGATTCCGATCTGCATAAAAGCACGCTAGGAGGCGTGCAGTTAGGAGTTATTTCTCTAAAAAAAATCCCTCCCTACATAAAATTCCCTGTCTCGAAAGATTAGGCAAGATGGGAATTCCCGTTCTGCCTAAAGATAAGATCATTGAAAATATTTTGTACAAAGTGCTGGAGAGCCTTTAGGCAGAACGGGCATGAATCCTTATATTCATAACATTATTGCCCAGTGCAGTAATATTTCTCTGTTGAGGAAATACATTATTCTTCGTGTAATTTGTTGAAAAATCGAAAAATGAAATTTTACTCAAAATTTAGGAAGTTTTAAAACATGTTTCTCCAACTGTTTTTCCCAACTTTCTAATAATTTGAAAGTATTTTCGATGTTAGAGAAAAGTTAAATCTGATTTTTAAACTACACCTCACGTCTTTTTAGAAACAAATAAATAATTAGGATCCATTTAATCCTAAACAATTGTTTGAGATCAATCAGATTATAGCTAGAATGACGTCAATGAGAATCAACGAGCTGAAGATACTAGATGTTCAAACCCTCTCAAAAATCGTGCATGGTGTTTCTTTAAACAATTATGCATATTTTTAAGGTAATCAGCGGAGAGAGAAAAATGTGTAATAAGTTAAATTCTACCACTACTGTTAAGGAACACATGGGAAGAAAGAAAATGAAAATAGAATAACAAGAAAATGCATATCTTTACAACGTTTTAAAATTTAAATTAGTATTAACTTTCATTCTTAGTTATTTAATGGGTAGTAGGGATACACAACGGTTTCCTTCCAACTATTACCTAATGCTATTGCTGAAATGGAGAGGGAACCTTATGTATGTTCAAGGCGTGGGAGTCTAAGAAGGAATTTTATGATACACTTCAGAAAGGACTTGGCGGAAATAGTTAAATCGCACGAGATTTCGGAACTTCTTAGAACAGTCACACCTTGAATTGTATTCCTATTATTCGACAAAACACAATTTATCTCGATTTATACTTCATTTGAGCATTTCCATATCAACGCCCCTTACTAGATTAAATAAAGTGTTTATAGGAGCTACATGGATAAGGACGGGAGTTGACCGAGATTTATGGAAATGATGGAAACTAACTTACCGTCTTTATCCAACAATTGATAAAAAAAGACGAAATACGATGATGATGGATTGTATAATATTATCTGACTCCATGTCTACTTTCCATCATCATCACATTGCGCTATTTGCCAATCCACTGATGCTCCACTAAGCCCCCTCAAGTTCTTTATTCAATTCCTCCAACTTGTTATCACCAAAAGTGATTGACAGTTGAGGGTTACTATATATAGTCCCATTCCTGTTACAATTTCGTTTTCCTGACAGTCTACCTTCCAAACACTGACATTTTTGTCCTCTAGCTTCAGCTAGACAGATCCCTGTCATTTTAAGTTGTATTCCTTGTAATGAGGTCCTCCGAGCCGTATTCCTCAGTGGTACGATCATTGATAATAAAGATGATGCAGACATTTGACTCACTACTCTGTCTGCAAAGCTGGATTACTGAGTAACCTATCCATGTGAGTTCGTCAAATATTTGCTTGGACACTAGCGGGAGAACCTATGGATTCTGCATTAGGCGTCAAGCCCGCTCAGTTTCATAAACCTTAACAAGTGGAATAAGTACGTGTTCTAGCAGTTAATGACAGTAGGCTTTTGGAGTAATAGTCCCAGTTTTAAATTCTGTTCCATATACAAGGCTATATAAAAAAATCCGGGACCAGCTTTGTTTGTTTGTGATCATTTGTGTGTAGTAGTCTGCTATTACATCATGAACAGGTGGAACAACGAGTCAGCGTGAATATTTGCATTAAACTTGGCACATGGCCACAGATACATTGTACATGTTTCGCCAAGCTTACGGCGATGAGGCAATGATTCATACACAATGTTACGAATCGCAGTGTGATAAGATCTTCGCGAGCGTGGCGCAGATTAGCAATCTTTTATTCCATGATCATCACCAGTCTCTCAGTACGAACGTGAGACTAAGTGGTAGTCGCCGCAAAGGAGGAACCAATCATCTCAACAACCGATGAAGGTGAGAATGAGCCGCAGCTCAATGAAGACCATGTTTATCATATTTCTATCGGCGGAATAGTTCATCGCAAATTCACCCCCCAGTGCCTGACCGTCAACAGAGAGTTTTACTGTGACGTTCTGTGGCGTTTGAGGGAGAACATTCGGCGAAACAGACTGGATATGTTGCGCGTGAAAAAAAATGGATTCTCCACGACGACAATGCACCCTGTCACCGAGATTCCTCGTTCGTGAGTTTGTTGACAACCACATAATGTTATCGCCTCCGCACTCGTCTGAGGGTCAGTTCTAGAATCGACCGCTAAACTTCTAGTCAGCGCTAAGTTGAGGCCAAGTCTGATTTTGGCCAATGAGAGTACGCAAAATGAGAGTTGACCGCAACCTAACTGACTAGAAGTTAAGCGCTCGATTGTAGAACTTGCCCTCAATCATCAGATTTAACCCCCTGCGGAATTCTTCCTTTTCCCGAAGATGAAACTGGAGGTGAAAAGTCGCTGATAATTACAATCTAGTGCTTTATCAAATACTAGCATACGCTACTGAATTTGAATTTAAAGATATTTAGGCAACTTTTTCCCACGCCGGATGGATTGTGACGGAAGAATTGGTGTAATGAAGAAAGTGCGAGGAACCGGAAGAGCCTACGCACAATGTGTTTGTCCACCACAAAGCCCATATGGCACGAGCCAGGATCGAATTGAAGACCCCGCGTTACCAGGGAAGCTGGAATCGAACTGAAGAGCCCAGAGGTGAGCTACCTACCACTGAGCCACCGCAACTCTCTACGCCACTCAAGATTACAATGAAGTTTATAAATGGCGCATCCTTATTACTGCAAGGCACTTTAAAACCTCCCGTGTGTCTTAATAGATTACATAATCTCTGTATTTCATAATGTCAAACTGATGGATCGGCTTATTTGGTTGGCTGCTCATCCTGACTGAGGTTTTCTAGGATATTTCCTCAGTCACACCAGGCAAAAATGTTATGATGTTACCTTCAAAGTAGACCCTGGTTAACTTGTTTTCAACATTATCTTCCATACCTGAGGCAATTTAGGCAAGGTTTTAAATCACAATTTCGCTATTAACATCTTCTCACGAACCATCTTAGCTTTTTGTTGATTTTTTTGTTTCCATCAAGACCGACAGATAAATTTTGGGTCGTAACTAGAAAAAGACCCGAACTGCTTCGTTCCCAATTCCTTTGACTGGATCATATGTTCAACGATGAACGATAAGTTGTCCTTACTATTATGGAGGTCTTCGAATGTAGCTATATAGAGTGCTTTTTCAATACTTAACTCGCAACATTCCAACAATACAGTAAAGCACTTCTTGATTCAACAACGAATTACGATATCACTATTTCATATGAATAGAAAAAAAATATCAATAGAGAAAATATTTTATTTTATTGGAAAATCAAGGTCTTATCTAACTTTTGTAATGAACTCTGTATTTGTTTATTCACATTGTTATTTACATAGCCTTCAGTGATAAAATCTACAATATCCTTTATATATATAATAAATTCACAAAATGTGTCACCCTTCTCACATTGTTTGCTATTAGGGAAATTGAAATGTATAGCTTAACTTGATTTACACTGCTATTATTATTGAATTTAACTTTTGGATTTCATGTTTTGTTTATTACTTGTTGTCCTGAGCAATTTGCTTGTTCAAAGGAAACTGACCTGTATGATTTATGTAGCAGAACGACTGCATGTCTAAACGAATACTTTATTAAACTTCTGTGCAAGCATAACTATTTTTGAAGAGAGATTCACATACTAGGTTAATACAATCATAAGTAACAAAACACTACATGGTCTCTTCCATCTTACTTTAAATTGTTCCTGTTTATTCCTTGACTATATTAGCCTCATTGCAAATTTATTTTAGAACAAAGAAATATATAAGTATATTTTTGTACATATTACAAATAAAAACAATATACTAAAATATTAGTAAAATCTAACGAATTAATAATGTGCCCATCACCCGAATAATATTGATTACTGGACGTCACATGAATCAACTAGAACTTTGACCTTAGAGGAATGTCCAATGACTATCCAAATTGAGTTTAATTAGTTTGGTTTCAAGACATTGAGTAAAATTTACAACAGTGTTTCGTAAATACTCAAGAAGATTCAAATTCGTCTATTGCGGGGTCCAAAGGTGTACTTGGAGTTCAGGAAAGTTTTTACAGGAGAAGTTCTGGGCCATCCGTGCACATAATGAGAGAACGAGTTATCTTGTTGGTACGTACAAACTGCCTCTACTGTGATACCTGTCTAGCATAAATGGGTATGAATTGTCTGAAACAAAATCTCAGTACGTTACGTTATTTAAGGCAGAATCCAAACTTCAGATTCTTTCGAGCTCCTATATATAGTATCTAAAGGAATTACATCTCAACTCATCTCAGAGCCACAATTGTATTCAACTGGTATGATGTATCCATAGCCTCATAAGATCTCCGCGCATTGACATGACCGTCTTCTGGAAACACATTAAAAATGATTCATCAAACTAGGCGACACAGCATTGGTCACCTGCTGTCTAATGTGGTTGTACCTTGGTGAGATTCATTACCAGACACCGGGCTATTGCCAATGCTACTTGTATAAGTCGACGGCTACCAGATGCACTAAATGCAGTATATATTGTATAGTGCGTTAACTAGTGGATTGAGTGATAATACCGCTGAATTAGACGTGATTTTGATCCATTGTTTCCTGGATGGTTATCATTGTTGTAAGTCCGCGGTGTTAGCCTTCGTACATCATCTGGAGGGCTTTAATAACGTGTCGTTGATATTAAGCCCGTATTTCATATATTGCTGCTAAAGCGTTGTTAATGTTGCACAAGAAATTCCAAAAGCATTGTTTGGATGAAAGACGATACAATTATTTTTTCTAGTTCTTAGAGTTTATCCGTGACCAAAAACAGATAAATCCAGTCCATTTACCCCGACTCCCAGAACTATACTACCATTCAACAGATGAGACTTCTAATTCTCACACGAAGCAAGAATAATCCTGCTGCATACATTTCCATCAGTGGAAGAAACTACCTGTAAAACATTTTAATCTCATTTTACAGTAACTGTCAGACTATTATACAATCTAATCTTAGTTCGTTATCATTCATAAGGGCAATAGCCGGGATTAAGTAAAAATAATATGTAATTTTCCATTTTGCTGATATTGAAGTCATTGTACTCTATTGCTTGAAATTTTACTATACTGTACACACTTTAGAAAAATTATTATTTGTATTTCAATATATCGAATTATTACTTATCTTAAACAGAAATTATAAATATGTTGAACATGAATGAGGATTTCCATATTTTTGGAAATTTTATTTTCATTTAGAATTACTTTAAGACTGATTTTAATATCTAAAAGGTAATTTCATGTCAAGATATCAGTAACTAGAAACCGATTCAAGTTTAAAAATCAATCACGAAAAAGAGAAATGTGAAACATACACATTTTACGGCTTTAAAAAAAAGGAATAAATAGTACGCGTAATCGTATTAACAAATTCAATAATCGCAAAAGATTTTCTGAAGCATAGGTGATTTGCAAGTCAAGCAGACTTCTAAGAAAAATCATTGTCATGGTCAAACATTTTCCACCTGCAGCTGCTAGAGATAGGATGTAAGGAGAAAGGGAGCAAGGGGGAGAGAGAAGGAACAATTTCAAGTTAAGAAATAACGGATAACTGTGCCGCTTAAGAGCTATTTCAACATTTTTTCGTGTCTGTGTTCGTAGTTCCGACATATTAACGATAATGCTGTTTACTCGTATAAGTTTGAAAACTAAAGTATATTGTAATACAATTATACAAGATATAATCGCATAAAATATAAGCATATTGTGCATACACTAACTTATAATTCATGACCAAATTTACACACATAAACAGAAACAGCTGAGAAAGTTAAATTCTTTTAAAATGCTGCTGCTACTACTTGTATATCAAGCAGTTATAAGTTTATATTCATAGACCGGAAAGGTACGAAATTGTTTGCTTTCGTCATGAAACCGATATTGTGAATGAAATATTGCAATATAACTTACCAGAAACTGAACATGGATACAAGACGAGGCAGTTTCACGCGAAAGCTACGATTGGTCTCTATCACTTTTGATTTCCATGACATCTGTGTAAGAACTGACTTTCGTACTTTGATGTTTCTTTTTTCTTTTGTTTAATCTTGGTAAACTGTTCAGAAAAAAAACCTTTATACTCACTCACATAGTAATATTTCCACATTGACAGTTCCATCAAAGGTCTAATTTTCAGTACCTTACTTTTAAGGATACTATGTAGCGTTGCATAACGTTCATTGTGTACGTATGCATAAATTCTAGTTGCCGATCTTAATACATACGAGACTAGTTTCCTCTTTCTTGAATATAAAAAAAAGGATATACATCAATGCAAGAATCACTTATTGTTGTTAATTCCTACTGGTCCCTCTTATTTGCAGGTGAAAACAGCTTACAAGCAAACATTCTGATTGGGCTGAGAAGAATTATATATTCTTTTCTTCCGTCATGATAAGAATGTTAAAGTATATGCACATGCAAATTTTGGTCACTCGAACCTAATTACTTTGGGCGATATTTATGATAAAAAAGTTAATTTCTGTCTGTGGAAGGTGGTCAAAAAGTGTGGAAATATCCTTATGTTCTTAAACTTCTGAAATAAATGAGAGGCAAATACGCAGTAATGGGTACTTGGGGGAACTAAACGCATCCTTTTTTTTAACTGGGTATAGTATAGTATTCTATCGATATTGATTTGTATCTATTTGGGATTCATTCAATTCGTTATTTCAAAACGAAATACGTGTTTTCAGGCTATTGTATCATTATTCGTATAGAAGTGACATATACCCTTATCTCTGTCACAATAATACATTTTCGGGAAAACTGGCTTCAGAAACGTATTTCTTGTGAAATTCTAGCCCAGAACTACACATTACAGGATCCTCTTCCCATTTAAGAAAATCAATCTAGATTCAATATGGCAGACTTCAAGGTGGATACCATGAAGAACATATCATCCAACAGGTAGCGCCTTCCTCCCAGTACCCATTACTGTGAGTGTATCTTCTATTTATTTCAGAATTACGTCAAACGCCTACGTAATTACGGGTATTTTAATTTTTCAGCTAAAATAAACGATGTTAAAATGATGATACAAGCTCTCAAATATTATTGGGATCCCTTTCCAAAATTTCATTATTGTTTGTCGCTTGTCCAGTGTCTTTAAATATATGAAAACTCTGCCACACATAAGCGGCGTAGGAACTGAGGTCCCTTAACGGAACTTACAAACACATTATAATAGAAAGTGATGAAATTTAATAATAGTTAATTTCAGGATTGAAGAAAACGTTAAGAAACATCTTTTTACATCATTTTCTTTTTTAGCGCACCCTGTATATACGGGGAGGGAATACAGTTTGCCCTGTCTGTCAGCCTGTACCCCCTAGATCTTAGGAATTAGTAGGCAGACAGAGATAATTCATAAGCCTTTGGATTCATCCGTGTGTAAGAAGTGGGAGAACTGTGACATTGACTCTATTTTGTGGCTTACTACTTAAAGAAATATTTGATATTATACGGGAGCGATTTGGTTTTGTCTATAAAACCATTACTGCACTTGTTTAAAAGTTTAATTCAAAATATCGTTACAACAATCTAAACATCGTGAGTCGGAACTACTCTCTACTACGTATTTAATAATACATATAATTGTCATTCTTAATTTCATTTTCCTATTTAAATTAATTCACTGTTGAGAAAGACCATTTCAAAGTAATATAACATAACACACATACAAATAGAACATGTTAAACACAGTAATTCACACAAATTTGCATTTTATAATTTTATGTAGCCGTTTGAGACGTTTGCGATTGCGTAGTAAAGACTGAGCATACACATTGATATCTTCGGGTGGCAAAACTGACAACCAGATTGATCACGTTTTAGCAGATAGGCAAAGATACACCAACATAATGGATGGTAGAGTTTACAGAAGAGCCAAAGGTGACACCGACCGTCAGTCAGTGATCACAAAAGCAAGGGGAAAGTTGTGTATCGTGAACAGGGAAAGCAAAGGATAAATTTCGATTAGTAACAGCTCGATCTTTTTTTTATCAGATCGCTTTTTCTTTCCCTTAGAATCACGCTGAGGTAAAACATTAGTACTGTTTAATTGGGATTCAGACTACTGTTGTAGCCACTGTCGCAGAATCTAATTGTTGCGCTGTTGAGACTCCCGAATCAACAGTATCAGAGCTCCAAGCCTTAGAAGTATCATTTAACATCGTGAGTCGCTTATCTACTGAAGTTACTAGTCCCTCAAGAAAATTTTGTTTGTGAATTACTTAGTCAAAAGATTTGGAAAAAGATGTTAGATGCAACAAAGCCTCTTTTTGTCCATACATTAATGTTAGAAGTTTCTGTTCAATTTCCTGATTATAGCTGAACTGTGAATCTGTCATTTGACTAGTATTAGCATTACTAGATAAGGTTTCATTAACCTCAATGACCTTATTATCTAAGCTGATATCTTCTAACGGTTTGTAAAATATTTCATACCAACAAGGAAACAATCTGTCAATCCAGAACGACCCAGTATGATTACAGGAAAATCAAAAGAAAGCACATTGCAAGGCAGAGATACTGATTTAACTTTAAAACCCACATTAACATGTACTGTACCAATGCATTTAGCCATACAAATATACGAAATGCTTATAGCCTTAAATATAGTTCATTTTACTCTTGCAATTTTTGCCTTTTTCATTAGCCATTAAATGATTTCTAAAAATACTTTTTTCTTTGAAAATAAAGTGTAAACTTGAAAAATAAGCTTATCTGTCATTATGCATAATAGTATTAATTGATATCTCAAGTCAGAGGATGTTTTATTACGCAATAAACTCTTGTTTTTTATTATTTTTTTCTCTCCCCACCCCACATACTTAAAGCTACTCAACAATACTTGTCAACTCAGATAATAATTTTATTGTCGCTCCCGTACCTGCCCCATTTGCTACTTTTTAATAATTTTAATTTCGCATTTCGTTGCAAGATTCTTAAGCAGCAAGATTCATTGCAGCAAGAATGAGACTATATATCTTGGAATTTTCTAATACAAATTTAATAACTTTTCGGTTCTTCAAGCCATGGAAAGTAGAGGAGAGCGGAGCTGGTAAGACTTATATTTTAAGCATATTTTGTGCATGCCATAATTATATTGCCAATTATATTTGTTTTTGTTTTAAAGTACGATGCATTATTGATGGTATACTACAAAGAATACATGTGACGACTCAAACAAAATTGGAATAGATAAGTTAAATAAATGCTTCAAAAGTAACTAAAGTTATTAATTCGAACTCCGAATCGCTCAATTTTATGTGAAGTAGTTACTTTTCCACCAGACCATCCAAAGTCTCGACAACCACCGCTCAACCTTGACAGTTTTGCTGTAAAAACTCGATAGAAACCGCACAAAACTTCACTTACACCCTCCCAATTTTGACTTTACACCCCCTCCAAACTGAAAATCCTGGCAAAAACTCAATCTGTTCACATTTTTTGACGAGCGAGAATGTCACAATATTAAGAGTATCCGTACTCCTGGAGGGTGTCCAGTATTTCCATTTTCAAAAATTGTCAACCCTAATCCCACCTTGAATCTGTTGTAATGTAATACAGATTATTTGTTAAGATAAAGATAAAATTAATTGTATGGGCGGTAACAGCACTATGGCTTGCGCCCTTCCCGACAGATTGTTTGATGATATCTGTTGTTTCATCCTTAATAAACTCTGCTACCCAATATTCTTCATGAACCATTATTATTGTAGACCAAAGTAATCAACAATCGTGTAAACAAACGTCTTTCAAAATTGAAAACAAAACACGATTCTGAAATTAAAGAAATGG
>JAGDQP010015064.1:0-21237 GCA_022664845.1 Lepisma saccharinum | reverse complement strand
CTCAAATAGGTTCGAGATCTTAACAAACTCGCGTAATAATAATAATCGTATTAATGAAATTGATATGAAAAAGATGTTATATATAATTTGTAACATAGTGAAGGGCGCAGGAAAAGAACGAGTGGGTGAGAGAAAATGTAAGAAGAAAACAAATTTTGGTTTGATGAAGAATGCATTAAGCTTAATCAGGAAAGGGAACAAGCAAGGCAGCGATGCGTAAGTAATGCAACCAAACTAAATAAAGAGTACAGGGGCAAAACCTGATTAGTCTATATTATTTAGTTTTGCAGGAGACGAAATTGAAAGTTTAAAGATTTTCAATAATTTATTTTCTGAAGTTATTGTCTTCACTTTTATTTAAACTGGTCAAGTATAATATGGAGAAACATTGCTATTTAAATTGTATAGATTTGTTTAAAGGATGTAACAACACAGTCATTTTTTTAACACCAATACAAATTTTACACTTGAAGAATCTGACGAATCCATGACGTATTGCATGATTTAAAATCTTCTGCTATTAAATGACAAACCCTTGTCACTATTTGAAGTATCCACTTACATGAGTGGCATGCATGGGTGAATGGTAACGCTTGCTGCCTTATAATTGAGAGGTACCGGATTTGATTCCCGGTGGAGACACAAGTGCTAGCCCACATTAAATTGTGCCGATGGGGCCCACGTGAAAGTGTAGGTCAGGTCCATAAGACGTCATCTTCATTCGATGGAAGGCAATAGCAAACCAGTATAGCCCACAGACCTTCGGGTTAGGACCTGCCTTCGGGCAGAACATCCATCATCATCTTCATCATCCACTTACACAAGTCTCCTGCTTCATGCGATTGTAGTCTTAAATGTTTCGTGTCATCACTATTCACTAACACGACCAAACTTCTTTGTCTTCTTGATAAGCTTCTTCGAAGGCACATTTTCTTCTTAGACAGAAGTCACTCTCTTCTATGTTCATATTTAATCACAAGTAAGTCGAAATCCTTTCAAAACCTATTCCAAGGACAAACTAAAGACAACCAAATAAATCCTAACTATGGCTGTGACAACAACAACAATTGGCTTTATTTCATTAAAGCTATACAGTCCAAACATCAAAGACACAATAAATTCCCCATTAGATTCCTTGGGCTTGTCAGAATATGCCCCTGTTTTACATGAACTTGTAAGGTTTCCGCCCTTGTATGCGTTTTAAAAAATATTGAAATGTCTCTGGACTTGCCAGGTTGTTGACCAGCCCAGTTCAATGAAGCCATCTAAAACTACTAAATTGATAATTTTGTACTTATCAGGTTTTCCCCCTGCACTCTTCAAATGAAAACCACTGCAGTAACACAAGACGTAACGTCCCACGCAGATTTAGAAAAGAAAAACGAAAACATTTGACTCAGAAAATTCAGGGGATAGAGGAAAACGGTAAGGCGGATAAAATAAGAGGTCACTACAAACGGGAGAACTCGGTAAGAAAAGGTTACCAGTAACGGCAAGTAGTTATTCAAAGTGAGTGGGAGAAACTCTAGCGGATCCGTCTAAAATCCTCGATGTGTAGAAAAGTTATTTCGACAGCTTTCTTAAAGTACATATAGAAGAATAAACAGAGGATTTAAAATGTATGCCGCAGAACTGTGGAAAGCCAAAACAAGGTAGATAGAACTCAAAATTGTAATTAAAAAATAAATAAATAAGGCGCTGAAATGAGCAGGAATTGACAAAGAATTATACAAACTGCGAAGTTCTACATGGGGAAAGGAGGAATAATAGAAAACTTCAACAATAGATCGTTATAAACCGACGCTAAATCTAACACTAGTAATTACCGCAGAATGTTACAGAGATTTGAGTAATATTCTGCTAATATACCTAGGCGAACACATAAATGAGATAAAGACGAAATAGATCTAGGTTGAACCAGATGTTTACCTTGAGAGTATTAGAGAAGAAATAAGAATACACCACTACGTTCACTCCTTTCTCATTGATTTTAAGAAAGCGTGTGATGGATTCTATTAAAAGGAGGGAACCGACAATATGCTAGTACGATACCTGGTCTTTGCGTTTTTCTTTTAAATTTTTGATTTGAAAATGCGATTTTGAAAATATAAAAAGACAAAGAGAGGCTAATATTGAAGCAGTTGTACCTTTACGTGAATTATGTTTGATGTAATAGGGGACGATCTAGATGTGCTGCAAAGAAACACCAATATCATCGAAAGCTTGCGAGAAGATAGATCTACTGGTGAACACAGAGATAATAAACTATGTTAACAAACCGAAACCCAGAGGACAAAAAGAATAGAAACATAACAATCAAGAAAGAGACGATTGAAAAATAAATACGATAGCATAGGGAAAAAGTAAAAACGTGGTTATGATAGAAATAAAAAGTACATGAACATGGGACAAAGCATGTTTCTCTTCAGTCCAAAAGATTTACGGAGTTCAACCCGTTTCCTCCCACTTTCATCATTCTACCAATTCATCTCATCATCTTCCATCCGTCCTAAGCCAAAGTTGCTTTAAAAATTAAATTCAAATTCACATTAGTGAATAATATCAAGAAAGTTGGAACTGAAATTTTACAGAACAGTTATTCTGCGGGTAATACCTACTTTATGGTGCGAAAATTGGAATACAACACTGATAGATGAACATAAATTGCGAGTGTTTGAAACTAAGGTTTTTGGAGAGACAAAAGGGACGAAACGGAACGAGATGACCAGAGAATGTATGAGACCACATAATGAAAAGTTCCACAAACCGTAGGATTCACGTGATAGTGTAAGAATAATGGAATACCCACTGCTAGGCCATGCAACTCACATGGGGAAAAACAAAGATTGTATTTCATCGTGGTTGGATGTCATAATTGATATTTTTTCTATTGTTTTTGGTTTTTGGTGTTGTTTTCATACACAAACTATTATAGCTGATTTTAGTAGCCATATTGATATAGGATTTCTGTTCATATCAAGCACAAAAATACCTTTTCCAACTCTGCGTTAATTTTCCATATGCATCTTGTCATACCAGAGTTATATTCTTTACGCAAATTATGATTTATGTTATCGCAAAGTTTCGAAGGGGTAACTTAAGAGCTATGTAATTTATTATGCCCTCTTCATTTATTTGTATTCATCTTTCAAATTTAGTTATTTTAATCGTGTATTAATCCATTTATTTCAATACAAATGCTATTATAATTTGTGATCAAGAATTTACTGTACACGAAAGTAATCTAGAATGTATCCTAAAAGTAAATCAATATTGGGTAATTCTATGTTATACTATTTTCCAACTATTAATATTAATAATAAATCACAGCCATATTTGATCCACTACTGGATGAGGCCTCTTCCCGGAGGGAGGAGATTGGTCTACTGCTCCCACGCTGACCAGACGGGTTAAGAGAGGAGAGTCTAAGCTCTCAGTGTGATCGCCACTAATATTTATTCATACCATCTCCCCAATTGCATCACGATGCTGAGTTCGCACCGTTCCAGACCAACACACCTTGAAAAACAATCCCTTGGGAGCTCCGGGAATCGAACCCGGTATCCCTAAATGTAGTCAGCAGCGCTAACCAGTAGACAAAAGGGGTTATCTTCCAACGATTACTATGGATTATTTATTACAAGCGTTATTATCCTAATCAGTACTTCAAAATCAATTTTTGTTGCAGAAGAAGTTCTTGAACCTGGTACTACATACCTATCGACGCTTACCTTTGTAATTAACTGAAATGATTGTTTATCTTATGTTATTCTACCTCTGTACTTCGCTATATTCAAATATATATCAACTACATTGCATTGGAATGTTCACTGTAATACAAGGCATTTAATATTTGCTTTACTTAATAAAAGAGTGGGGTTTTACTAAAGAGACAAGTAATTAGAAAATACTCCTGAAACTCAAGCAACGTATTATAGATAAAAAAAAACAACTACATTTATCGGGAAACGAATACCTGGATGCCAATGGCGTATTTACAATTCCCAGAGGGAGGGACTGTGTAAGGCACAATAGAGAGAAAAGGCATAATGAGCCGGAAATATCCTACAGCACAGGAAGAAACTAGTGGAAGCAAATAGCACAGTGAAATGCTAACTAGTGCATGCGCGCTTTAATGACGATTACAACCAAACAACAAAGAGAGAAGAGAAGAGAGAAATAGACCCTTCATCCTAGAGACCATTTGGGGAAATTTCTAGGTTTCCCAGGCAGCGAAAGCAGGCTTTTTGTTTTAGAATTGAATGACAGTGGAACACAGGACGGACTGACTGCTACCTTTCTCTCTCTCTTTCGCTCCAATTGTCTGAATTTGCGTCACATGGTCGATTCGCTTTGCAGATCGGTAACCGGAAGAGTTTCTCATGAAAGCTTCAAGTATATTAAACTGGCGTGAGCTAAACGTATTCGAGTTGGACCACACCATCCACTTACTCACTCTCTTTCACTCACATACATAAGCACTGATGATGGATCTGTTCAAAACAGTAGACAGTCGTTGTTGCTTTATATGCTTATACATTATGCCGTGTTTCAAATATCCTCGATCCCTGAGATTAAAAGAGAATTAATTTGACACGTAACAACGATATACATTCATGTTAAACAAAACTGTTCAGATTGGGTGTGGACACAAGGAGTGAAGCAATATTGATTTTCGTGTATTAGATTTCGAAATTTCACTCTCTTTTGAAGCACAATACAAAATACATCAGATTTATATTCATGTTTGCATAAACGAATGATGTAAGTATAGAAATAGCTTCCATTTGTTGATATCGGTTTCATAGTAAGATTGATGTACTTATAACCTCGATAATATGGAGAGTTCAAGATATCAAATGAATACCGGGAACTAAGATACCGATAGATAAAAAGGATAAAAGAAAATTGGGTAAAGATGCCTCAGGACATAAACTAGGAATTACTGCAGCATATGTTAACTCATGAAAAACATAAGCATCAAGAAAAATGGTGTACCACTATGCAAAACCGAATCGAGAAATCATGCTCTTATTAAGAAAAAAAAAATAGTATTGGTTTACCGTAGCATAAAAGTCAACATTGATTAAACACCATTATTGAAAACACTCTTTTTTGCTCGTAATCAAAAGGGAAATCTTAGAAAGACGGAGACGGTCTCACGAAGAAATCATTGGTTCGGTTCCGCATAGGTTTTATTCTTTTTTTTTTTTTTTTTAAGATTTTTTCCATTAGTTTTCTGTTCAGTTTTCTTTAAAATAATTCTATGAACAATGTTTAGTGTATGCTATGAAGAGTTAAGACGAAATCTTATGTATATTATTCCTATTTTTCTGCTTTTCTTTTCTATAACCACAGAAAACTGCTATTTAGAGAGAAAATACATTCCACAGCTATAAAGTTCTAAAAGTTGTACTAAAGTACTAAAACAATCCAAGACATTCTGCGTATGCTGATCTTTAAAAGACAGAGTGACCTTCATTAGGGATCTTTTCCTGATTCTGTTCTTCAGTGACTTAGTGACCTATTTCTCGTAATTTTCTACCATATTTCTTGATATTTTACCTTTTCGTGTAATATTATTGTGGATCTCTCTGAATCATATCATTTACAATATCATTAATTATACTTTCACAAGCACTGTTTAGCTGTCCTGTGTGTGTGTGATTTTTTTCAAAATCTAGAATTATCTTGTTTTCTCTATAAGTATATATTTTGTGTCATGGATAAATTATCTATTCGCCTTTGCAAAGCTTAAGCTTAAGCTTACCTATTCTTTAAAGTTTAAATATATACCGTACACTGTAAAATATCTTTTTTGTGCATATCTCGTCTAAAATTATCTTGATTTTGAACTAAAAAGGAGCACATGAATTATAGAGCGTTTGCACATTTTGTTTCGCAAATGAGTTTTAGCTATTCTTGACACCTTAGTTTTTTCAGATTTTTGTCCTGAACCGTAGAAGTGAGTGATGAAGTTATACAGTTTCAAACGTCAATTACTTATAACGTTGGCTAAATAATGTTTCTACCATGGTTCATGCAACAAAACTATGAATTTATATTCAAATTTTGTGAATATTGTGTCTGCTTTTTATTTTATAAAAGATGGAGTATGGCTGCTCCCCTCGGTTCGGGGCGAAGTGCTAACCGAACTATTTTTTTCATTACGGATTGCTTTGTAACTGATGAAGGGGTATAGTAATACACAAATCGTTTCATCATTCTTGTTTTACTCTAAATAAACTTATCTTGTATAAATCAGACACAGAACACAAGCACTAAATAAGGCAGTCTTTTGTGATTTTGCGTATTTTTTATTCTGTGCTTGTCGCAATCGTACTTCAAATTATCTAATAGCTATTGATCATAATCATTAATTCCCAACGTAATGAACAACGAAATCTAATACGTCAGAAAGTAAGACATCTTATGGCCTTGGCTGTTCAAAGATGTTGGACGTCATGTTACTGCCCGACGATACTGATATGTCACTGCTATAAAAGTGTTGTACTGCCTTCTGAGTTCAGACTTTATTTCAGTAATTTGAATATTATAATTATTTCAATATTATTTTATTTTGGAAGTGATTTGATATCGTTCATCAAGCTATTAACAAACTCCTCTTTAGAAAGCCCAAAAACAATGAGGTTCCTGGGAAGCACAGGATTTAAATTATACGGAATAGTAATTAACAGCCTTCATTACATTATCATTTGTCAAACATATCTTCCCACCCAGACAAGCTTTATGTTTGAGAATAGAAAGTCCTCTATGGTTAAGTACGCGAAATAAGTTCGATCAGTAACAAATTTGAAGTGCAATCCTGGAATTTTGCCATTGAGATTATCGATGGTTAATGATCGTAAGTCGGTATTCATGGCACCCACCGGATGTCAACATTATATCTATATTTACGATTGAGATATCGACTTTCTACTTACTGACTTTGTAGTAATTTTCGGCAACACCAGTTGGTAAATTTCGGTGTTTGAAGGTAAAATAGGTTTCAGAGGTGACGCAAAATTTCTATATCTAGTAACCAAAATCGTGGTGCATTTATAACCAAATTATTCGATGTTTTTCGTTACAATATATAGTAAGAATTGGTATATCTTGTAGTAAGGGTTGACACGTGGTGAACCCGCAGTAATTCTGGACAGCGCCTACTGACAGATATTTGTTCACCCTAATAGTTTCGTCGGCGATGAACAATTAACTTGGCATAGACTAAGAATGATGCATGTTGACACTGGTGCGACTTAGTAGACATAATTTGTTGTCTAGGTCCCTTGATAGACTAGGGACTTTATGGACTTTATAATTCCACTTAGTCCGTGTACCTGTCCGTCCGTGTTCAAAAACTAAATCTCAGGAACTAGAAGTGGTTGAGGCGTCGTTTGCAAGGTGTTGGCTGGACTAGCTCAGAGCCGTCGGAACCATCTTAATTTTTACGGTGGATCAGTGCTGCCAACGTATTTTTAAAAATCAATTTTTTAAATTTCTTCCATACTAACCTGCATACAAATTGCCATTAACATTATTCGGAACAATAAGAAATTACTGTGAGTTTTACCGTCCCCAAACACCCGAATTGTAACTATTGCTAACAAATTTTGAAATTGAAATTTTCAATTTGCTCCCAATGCTAGAAGTATGCGCTTCATACTTGACATAAACATACTTGACGTATTGGATAAAATAGCAAAATAGTGACAGTGAGAGTGTTCCTAAGACCTATTTTATAAAACATAATGGGTTTTGTGTCAAGCTAGAAGATACCACGCAGCCTACGTGATTATTGCTAGAATTACAGTGATAACTTGTTTTCATTTTATTCTTTTATATCCTAAAACTATTCATCGTAACATAATTTAATTTTACCTTCGCTCTTTGGTAATTCACGTGTTTCGTGCAGTGGTCTACATGAAGCATCTCCCTAGTGTGTTCTTCCTCTCACAATAAACTATGAACTAACGCAAAACCGGTTGATATAATGTTAAATCTTGTGACTTTTTGATATTTAATACGAGAGCGGGACAATGAGGACCGGTGGGACGAAAAGACCCAGAAAGATATTGCTTACTTCTTACGCACCAGCCAATCTGGTGTATTAGGACACAATCTCGTATGTACAGTTACAGTTGTGTATGGCGCTACCGACAGAAGAAAGCAGATTGTTTCTGAGAGGAGAAAGAAAATCCTGTTTTCGAGGAAAGTACTATAAAAAATTTGTTACTACGTTATTAAATATAATCTGTAATGTACAGAGAGTTGAATAATATGCAGAATCTCGTTTGAATAACTACATATTGTAGTAATGACAATCAGCATCCAGTTTACTTAGGAAACAAAGGGGTAATTAGGTAGTAGAAACAATGGCGTTGGGGCAGAACGTACTTTTCTATAGTGCAACTGTCTGCAACTTTTTTTTTATCAGCAGGTCTCATTAGCTAAGCATGAAGAAGACTAGGGACGCATTATAAAGGATCAACTTAACAGTAATATATTAATTTTAGCATATTAACGTTTTGCAAATTGTATTAGTTACAAGAAATTAAATAATTATCTGCACTCCGTTGAATATTTAAAAATAATGACCAAATTATTTGTGTTTCAATTTTTGTTGTTGTTGTTGTTTTAGATATGACACAGTTACTGTAATTTTGGATTTTTATCGGGGCCAGTCTGCCCGCAGGCTGTAAGTTGTATACCTCTGCTTTAGAGAAATCGGTACTGCATTAAGGTGTAATAGTTAAAATATGAATTATCCATTACTTCTGTAACATGATCACATAGCTCCATGTATAGTAGTATTACAGGCAGCGCGTTGTGTTCTAATATGAAAATGAAGCAATAAAGGAAACAGCTTTTTCAAACATGTGTTCTCTAACATGGCTTTTCCATTATACCATTATATAGATCTTTGTAGCCCTACCTACGGGATACAAAGGACCACTCACAGTCTTTAATTTTTTAATGTTTTTATCAGTGTTCCATATTGCTTTGATGTCCAAATTGTGGTCATTTGTGGCTGAAGGCTTGTGTTTTATAACGAAAGCTCTTTTATTCTCAATTTATCATTAGAACAACCATCATGGCTCAATATACGCTTAAGGAATCCTGCTTGACCCGTTCTCCCCTATATTTAAAGCATTTGTATTGAGTTTAATTCTATGTTTCATTAAAAAAGGCCGAATGCTATGACATACTTAAAGGATGTTGTGCTTTCATAACACTTGGTCTAAATATTGTAAACAAGCAGCACAAGTAATGAATGTGTGTGTATGAGAAAATTTTTAAAGGTATATAAACACAATTTAGGTCCATATATTACGGAACGTTTTGCCTAGAATCAAAGCCCCAATAATAAATACTGAAATATGGAAAATTACAACAATTGTAAATAATATTATTGATGATATTTAAAATATATGTTAATGTTTCTTTGTTATAAAACGAATAATGTAACAAATTTCATATGGCTGAATGTGCCTATTCACCTCAAACCGAGGTTATGAATGTGAGTGAAATCGCGTGTACAATCACTTCATCTGGGGATCTGGAACCGAAGGGTTTTAAAAGCTCTTAATAAAAGAGTTGTTTTGTCCAGTTGTTTTATTTTGTCTTGCCCCTTCACATCATATTCATTTTAAAAGTCGTTTGTCTGCAAATAAGTACAGACCTATTACACTGACTAATACCATTGCAAAAATTTGTGAAACAGTTATAGCAAAACGACTCAACCAATTTTTAGAAGATTCAAATCTCATCAATAGATATCAAGCAGGATTTAGAACTAAGGTTTCAACAATAGACTAAGTTATGAGGATCATTACAGGCACACAAATAGCCTTAAACAAAGCCATGAAAGCTGCTGCAATTTTTATGGACATCACATTGGCCTTTGACACCGTCTGGCATGACGGTCTAATTTACAAGGTATATTCTCTAAATTTACCAACAGCTAAACTACAAAAGATAGCTTCCACTTTCACGGGCTGGTGCTAGACATGGATGCTGGAGCTTAATGGAAATAAAACCCAATATATAATATTCTACCCTTCAGGACACGGTATTAGATGAGACAAAAGAAGCCAAAAACACGCTAATTTACATGAATATTTCAAAAATGAAACCTACAAATACTGCAAAATATCTTGGGATAACTCTAGACCAAAAACTTAATTTTAAAGCTCATATAAATGGCAGAAGATTGAAAGGATTACAAGTTTTTGCAACTCTTAAAAATTATTACTTTCCAATCTACCTTTACTAATTAAAACTAGAATCTACACATCCATTCTGAGACCTACTATTGCATACGGACATAAACTATATAGCACTAATATTAATACTGATGCACTCAACAGCAGAGTCTCCCGACGAATGTAGAAAGACGACAAGACATCACTATATAAGAACGTCAACATTACTCCCATAGATGACCATCTCAAGAACTCCAAAATTCGATATATTAACTCAAAGAGGGACAAAAAAAATTGCTATAATAAACTTACCCACCAAGATGAATAAAAATAGTAAGACATCAAATCACATACCAGGAATTACTACAATTGTAATATAAAGAAGCACAAAGGCTAAAAGAAATTACCATCAACATTCTCAATTCCACGGATGCAACGTAACTAAAGCATATCTAAGAAGAGTTGGCCACAGAAATACATTTACGAACAAGCAATTAACCCTTATTAGATTAATACTTTTACCAACACTTCCTTCCTACACCTAACAACAACTGATAAATGACCTAATGACAAAATCTATCAATAAATCATATAAAATTCAACGATACAAAGCAAAATTAGGTTTAAATAATATTATATTATCTCAAAGGATTTACCCGATAGGAGTTTATGTTGCCTGCTGCGTGTCCGATTTTAAGAACTGCTTAATTAACCAGATCAAATAGTTAATAATTCTCACTACTTATAGAAAATCGAAAGGACGAAAGTCGCCTAAAGTGGTCAGAAGTCCAGCTGATGTGACCCTGCGGGCCCTTGGCATATTACTTTACTTTATTTATTTATTTATAACGCAATGGTGAAAAATAATTGCTACGCAATCTCTTGCAAAGAAGTATTCAAATATTAAATTAGTCCAATGTTTATAATTAAGTAATGTATCTTAGAAGGGATTTAGTGCTGCGTACTGTGAATCATTTGCGAATGAAATTAGTACGTGGAGAGAACAAGTTACACTGCTCTCCTTTTATAAACATTGTTCAAATACAGCCATCGGGTACAACGTTGTATACAAATGAACACTTCCATTTGGTCTCTGAGAAATTCACCCATTCATCTTACGATTATCACCTTTTTAATACCGTATCATCATTCATACATTAATGGAGATGAGAAGATTAAAGCCATTCATAACGTCGTATAAAAGCTACCTGAAGAAGTACTTTTTGTACGATCACTTCATTCACAATGGTTGTGTATCATAGATGTCGAGTTACAGATGAGACGATTGACCCACTAATAACAAATAAATGTCCTCATCTCTTTCTTATACCACATCAGCTGTGTGCCATCTTACGCTGTCATGCGTAGAGGTTTGACAGAAGAACACATTCCGCTACGTTTATTAAAGTTACCGGTAACTTCCTTTACATAAAAACACGCAATGTTTATTTATTCAACGACTTACTAATATAAAATAAATAAAAGTGTCGGAAACTGTATTGTTATCTTTGTTACGTTGTATATCCAAGCATAAGAGTTACTTGAGGAAACTTTAAGAAAACAGCCCCCTTTTTACGATATCTGCCCCTGTATGATTCTAGGAAGATGTCGGGAATTTTTCAAATTAATTTTAAGTCTCTTCATTGCTTTAGCTACACTGTAAAGATGAAACTCTTGTATTTGCGATAGCTTTACCGCAACAAACAACACAATTACTGTTATAGTACAATAACTGAAATATTAAATTACATATCTGTTTCTTTCATGCAAATTATCACTCGTAAACTGTTAAATCTGATTAAACGTATTTTTTAAAATTACACTTATACATTATATAGAACGTAAATATCTACGGAAATGAATAATTTTGCTTAAATATTACATTAGGTCTATTCTAGTCACCAAGTGTTGTTTACATAGTATATTTCAATGTAATATAAGATAAAATAAAATGAATTATATGTGTGGTAACAGCACTATGGCTTACGCTGTTTCAATGCAAGAAAACATACATATTTGCTACTTTTAGTTGAGAAAGTTTATATTTAAACATAACATTTTAAAGGTATTCCATAAAAAGATATATCCACTTTGCTTATAATTGAATTGGTACTATATAATATTCAAGCACTGACATTCGAACACGAGATATAATTGAAATGGACATTTTTAATAATATTTGTTGTTTTAAATGTTGTTTTTTTTTTAATAGAGAGAATGGGGTGGGAGACTAGCAAATTAACCATGAAGCATCTATTACTTTCAACAACTAACACTTTCTTTTCAAAAATATAATTAACTAATGTTAGTAAAAATTAAATACTTCGCTCCCAATTTTCATAATATTTCGATGCGTATAGATTTCCGGAGAGTGAACCTTGTGCGTTTGTTTTTTGTTTTCAGATCTTTCTAAATTCTACATTTAAAAACAAATATTAACAAAATTTTTAACAACATCGGAAGTTAAACAAAATACTTGACATTACATTTGGTTCTAATAGTCGATAGTGAAACAAAATGGTTTACAATTTAGATTTTCTTCAGAGGACTAAATTTCCCCTTTCAGCTCTTTTAAGTTTGATTTTCCTGATACAAACTTTTACTGAAAATAAAATTGCTGATACATAAAATAATTTTAATGTAAACAAGTCAATTACTGATGCATTTTCTTACATCATAAATATAACAGAGTTTCAACTAGTCCAACCATTAAGAGCTTGTTCTCATTTATTTAGAAAAAGATAAGAAATGCATTTCAGAAATAAAACTTATACTAAGTATTTTGCAATTAGATTACTAATACAGACGATAACGCTGAAATTACTGAACTTTAGAGATAATTTTGGAATAGGTTTGAAGTTTACAACTTTTTAACGTCTTCGTTCCTTCAAAATCATAAACGTTGTACCCAGAAAGAAGAGGACTCTTGTCTTCAAACACTCGGTTTAAAATGAAAAAAAGAGCGGAGAGTTTCCAACTTTTCTATAGGCTATACCGTCAAAGATAATCCCGACTATCAACATCAGTTTCTGACAGACATGTTTCATAGGAGTTTACTAGAGAAAGCCACAAGCAGAGATAAAGCGAAAGAAAGAACTCTTCGTACATCTTCAACCTTTATTTTGAAACAGTTGTTGAACCTGTTTTATACACATATTCAAACACTGAAAGACGTTTGTCAAATGCAGCTTATCTACTTTTTCTTAAACTTTAAGACTTTTCTTACTTATACAGAGTGGACAAAATCTCATTGTCATAAATCTTCAAAAATGTTCTCATCAAAATAAGGAAAAAATGCGTCTTTCTAATTTGTCGAATTCCGCTTAGTTTCGGAGCTACAGGCTACCGAAAGCGTGAGGAAATTAACTTTAGAGCTTGATATTTCCAATGCCATTAACAGTACGGCATTGGAAATGTGCTTGAACTTGACGAATTTACAGCTGGTAACAATAATTCCTTTGCGCCAAGTCGACATCTCAAACAGATTCTATTTCCGTTATCATGGAGTCGTGGTCTGTAGAATTTTTGTGAGAGATAGCGAGTAAGTTTCTCGGCACATACTCAGAATTTGATTTCCAGGTTCAGAGATGTGCCTTGATCCCCTCGATCTCCCGACCTGAGTATGTGCGACTTCTTTCTGTAGATGTATTTAAAGAAGCTAGTTTACATTGGCAAACCCCGTCGTTGATTAGACGAACTGAAGACACCTACAGAGGTGCCGCAGATCAATTAGAAGACATGGAACGCGTATGGGGCAGCTTGGAAACTGCATCAAGGAATATAGACATCATTTTGAAGAAGTAATATTTTCTATGTAAAATAAATGGCATAAGTTCACTCACATATTAAAACCTAGAAAATAAAGTTTAGTGAAAAAATTATCTGTGTACTGTTCATTAAAAAATTAGTACACTCCACTGTGTCACCCTGTAATTTGTTTATCTAGGATCCCAAATCCCTACAAACGTTTATATTTCCTGTTCCTGAAAATACAATAAGATGATTATAGGTCAGCCTACAAGATATTTAGTTGAAACTTGTTGGTAACAAGAGTTCCTCCTCAGGTGGATAAGAGTACATTGAAATGAGAAGAGGGAACCTGCTTAACACACTGGATATAGCCTTCGTTTTCTCTAAAAAGATGTAGTATGTGTTCGAAAAATCCATTATTGTTGATTCCTTGTAGTCTTCAGAAGGAAAGAGACAACACACTTCACGTGATATGGTCAAACACTTTTAAAACAGCAACAATAGAGGTTAAACACATGACTGTCTAACTCCTTGAGAATATCCTCTCTCGTAGATTTCTTTATCATTTCTGCGAAAATGTTAAACCCTGCCCTGCGCCCTGAAATTTTCAGGCATAATGCAATGTTAAACTATATACATTTCCATGGTAACAGGACTTAATTTTAAATATTATATTTCAAACCTTCGTGATAACAGTTAAACCAAAACCGGACACTGTCATAATAAATGGCCATAAAATATATACTCGAACGTTACTGTCACCTGAGGACACATAAATACCATAACTATGTACGAGTACATCACTAAATGCACGCCAGCGTTACCAAGTTTGTTGTGGAATTCACAATCCTCTATTGGAAAAATTCCACATTGTCGACAGTTTCGAAAAGAAGACAAATTAATAGCTATAATAGTCTTATAACAGTCTCAGTAATTTTCTTATATATACAACCCAATTCCACCACTAGGATATAAACCAGATGAAAATTAGGGAGACAATTAAGGCCTCAATCTTCCAGCTATAAGGAATTATCACCACATGAAGACAGAAAAAGTCTAACAAGTAAAGAACCCTGTACTTGTAGAGCAAATCCGATGCAAACATACGGCATCTGATTGAGCATGAAAAGATATGGAAATCACCAAAATTTAAACTGCTAAGGACCAAAGGCAGCGGAGCTAGGGAAAAGGAAACATTGAATGGCGGCAAAATTAGAGAAAGGCAGGAAAGGCATGGGCGGGGAGAAGAAAGAATTAAAGTTCCCCATCGCAAGCGTAGTTAGAATATACATAAACTTTAACGTGTAGGTAGCTGCAGCGCACTGTCGTTTTCTAACTAGGTACCAAAATTTAGGTTGCTTACGTTCGTTCAAAATAATTATTGCACCATTTTAAACCAACGTTATTCCAGCATAGCTACGGAGTAAAAGCTTACGGCGGGAGCGTATAAACTACATTTTGACCAACCGAAAAGACAATGTCCACCTTCCACTTTAGCACATCATGTTGATATTACTATAATTTACCAAAAACAATTTCATAATGATCAAAATTTCGTAACTGTAATTTTGAAATTAAGATTTCTACACACGAGAATTTAACATTTCAGATTTAGATGAGAATTTCACACACGAATGGATAATTTGTCCAAAACTTTTTTTTCTCACTTCAGTGACAAACGTTCCGAATTGAATTCGTTCGCAGTTGAGGCCCCTTTAAGAATTTTGACGTTGCACACCCAAAATTTGACCAGACAATCACATATCTGCTTTGAAGGATGGGCACAGATGAAAATCTCAGCTACTCCCTCATTAATGAAACATATGAGCTGATAAAAACGGGCTCCGTGGGCTGCCGAACGACAAAACTTCAAAATGTATTTACAACTCTCTTCATTACAACATCCTTATGTAGCAGTAATGGCTTCCGATCTACTACTCCCTATACGGATAAAATTTCAACCAATAAAAAAGGGGGGAGGAAGAATCTACAGCAATGATATGAAAAAAATAGATAACTGCTGTACTTGCACTGAAGATAAATTAGCAGACAATAGCATGGAAAAGAACGGAAATAAAAACTTTCATTAATTAAAACAAGAAAATAAAATAGAAAGGACAGATAAAGGATAAAACGATAAATGAAACTTTCGCGCTCTGAGGCTAAAATAACGCAATAGATGAATGGATGAACTATCTCTTACGTCTGGTCATATGCACTAGAAAAGTCAGAAACATTACCCAAGAAAAAGCAAGTATTCTTTTCGCGAGAGCAGAGAACAAATGACGATCAGGAAAAAAAATCGAAGACAACAAACGATAGACGATATGAAGACAATGAACCAGAAATAAAGGAAAGCTGGAGTGAATGAAAAGCCGGGCGAACTGATGCAGCCAGCGCTTCATTTGTTTTTATTTATTTACTTTCTTTAGTTTTATAAAATTACTCTAATTCTTGCAAGCTTACGACTCAGTCTTCATATTGTTCATAATTGATCAGAACTTCAAATGACACTACACTCGTGGGTCTATCACGTAGAGGAAAACAAACGGAAATTTTCTTTAAAAAAGAAAGAAAAGATCAGGTCTTTAGTCAGAATTGTTGGAGCACTGACGCCCTTGTGAAATCGTTAGTTCGGAAACATGTTAGTTTATGAACAAATACATTTGACAAATTTAATTTCAAAACAATCATTACCATTAGGAGATTAAAGTAGTTATCTTATTCCTATACTAAACATAATAACATTGTTTTGTGGTAGCGAGAAGGGCGGCAGAAGAAAGGGGAATGAAGGATCGGGAAGAGAAAACTGTAACAAGCTTCTCAAGGTATTCTTTTTTCAATTCCATCGTTGCATTTGTTTTGCTTGATATTCATTCAAGCAAATGAAATATGTATTTCATGTTCGAAACAAAGTAGAAAGACTATGGAGAAGGAACCACAAATGCAGTTAACAAGCCTTTAGGCATATGAACGATCAAAAACTACCGAGCAAAACAGAGGTAGGAAAACAAGGACAAGGTCACAGTTACCCTGAACACGTGCTTATATGGACAGTAATACGAGGGAGACATTTGGCATTTACATGACATCACTTCCCTTGTGTGTGTGCAACCAAGTGATCAGGAGCTTTGTCCACTAAGCATCTATAGGAATATAAGAGCAGGAAAGAACTGACAAATGCAGGATTTAATATTTTTTAGTTCTTGGATTAATATTTCAATAATTTATTTATCACTTATGTATAGGGATAGAATTGCTTAAACTTGCCTACAATCCTGAGAATTTGACAACAATAATCCTTTTTAACAAATTTACCTAATTTCGTGAAAGAAGTAAAAAATCTTTATATTCGGCAACACTGCTTCAAATAAAAAAAAACACCAATATATCATTGCATTCCCTTATTTTTTCTTCATTCAATCATCACATTGTTCAACTTTTATTGAGCAGTTACGCAGCCTGTTTCTTTTTACATTTCTTTCTGGTAACTCTTTTAGTGCACACATAATTAAATATTGACAATTTCGTAACACACAAATTTAAAAAATATTGGTTTCCATTCAATACACATATACTAAAACAAAACAAGAAAAAAACTAAATCATTGTAGAGACATTTGTTTTGTTTCGAAATTAATTACATTGAGTTTTCGATTGCGTAACCAAATAAACCTCACAGTATTCACTTTCCAGAAAATGGCATTCCGTACATACTTAATACAATGTTTGAATTTTTTAAATCCTTTAACGTCACAAAGTTATTTACATATCAGATTCCAGAAAGGAATTTAAACGGTTCCTGTCGCATGAAATGCAGAGAAAAATAATGTAATATTCCCTTTTTCCACTTTAGAATTACTTCTAACTCCAGAGAAATTCAGCAGAATTGCAAACTCGTTTCTATAACAGAGTTGCCACCTCACCATGTCTATATAATGAAACATGTATGTCCGCCATTTTGTGTCAAGTTGAAAAATACATAGAAACGTATTCAAAATTATGTAAATCATTCAAGAACAACTGCAATTCCATCAAAATACGTACCTACAAAATGAGGAAAGAAGCTCTTGAGAGCCGAATATACAAGACAACATACAAATAGTAATAATAACACAAGGAATAATAAACTAAATTTTACAATTTTTGTATACATCAATGACATGTCAGTTCCGTAGTTTAAAAGGGTAACAACGAGAACAAGAATTGTAAATTGTTAATGATGTCCTTGTAAAGGTGAATTTTTAATGATTCTTGCGGACTTACTTTTCTCGACTACTTTCTTAGCACGTATTTACGCTTCAGCAATATACTCAAATACAACCTTATCAAACTACTTCAACATATTGCAAAATAAGTTACGAATTTACTTTGCTCCTAGTAGCTTAAATTGGCTAAGGCAATAGGCTATTATTGAGAGAAACCGAGATCGTCCAGCAAAATTATAACTTATAAGGAAAGTATAATTGTTTATTGATAACTACAGGTACATCTTTACACATTTAAAGCCCAGAGACGTTATGGAAACTTGTCTTATTTTAAGGTGTGGACAAGGAGATTCCAAACATGTAAAAATGCATTAGTCAGTATGAAAGATACTACTCTAGGTGAAAGCGTGAAATGCATAATAGTGTAGGAGCTGTAAAAGAAAACTTCATTACAGACCAGTAGCCAATAGTTTCCTCTTGCAAGCAGGAGGGGAAACACCATCCCTTAGGGAGCAGACATTGAAAGTAAATTGATGCAGAGTTCTTTCTAGACCGCGAACTTAAGTAGATCATTAATTTTTAATGTGTTTTCCGATGGACAACATGGGTATTGATTTCTTTAGAGTTTTTACCCTTCAGACTTCATGTACTGTTTCTTTCGAGATGAGATGTTCTTAAAGGGTCAAATTAGTTAATAGATAACAACACGAGATAATAAATGTCTTCAGAACTTGAAGCAGATATACTTCACAATTTAGATTATACTGTTTTATTCTTGATGAAAACTATTAGAAATGCTTTTCCTGTTATCTCTGTTGTTAATGTTTCTAGTGCTAACAGATTTTACGTCTTCATTTGCAATGTGTTTTAAATCAAACATTCAATTCTAGTAGAAATTACACCTATATTTCAAGTACGTTCAATTCACGATCTCGTAGCTACAATTGGCTTTGAAAATTATTGATCTAGGTGTAGTTCTGTGACGTCCTATTTCTATTTGCAATCATGCCCACTTCTACCCATAACATAACTTTCCACAAATCATTTTTTTTAAGTAATTAATAAATCAGTACAAAAATCCCTTCGGGGTAAAGGCAAGAGTAACGCAAGAATTCTATTCACTAAAAAAGTAATATCCATCTTGCGAGTGACTTTCTTTGTGTCATTATGGCGAAGGTGTTTCCTTTGTAATAAAATTAAGAGAATTAGTATCATTCCGCCATAGTGACACAAAGAAAGTCACTCGCAAAACTGATATAGTTTCTTTTGTGAGTAGAATTCTTGCGTCACTCTTCCCTTTACCCCGAAGAGTTTTTTGTACTTATATTACTTATTTTATAAGGCTGCCAATTAAAAAAATAATAATAATAAAACTTTTTTAAAGAATACTTTTCTTAAACAATTCGTACTAAAAGTTAAAAATAATTTTGTTTATGCATGACTAAAAAGAAAAGCATGAGACGCGGTCTCATATACAGTCACTTTATAAATCCTTCAATTGGCTCGCCCCATGCTTTTCTTTTTAGTTATGCATAAACAAAAGTATTTTTTACCTTTTTGGAAGGAATTTCTGATAGAATCGTACAAGTAGTAATACAGATAAACAAGAGATACAGTATGTTAGTTCGCGTACAAGAATATACTCCAGAAACGTCACATCCGGAGGAGGAAGTCGGAGAGCTATACGAGAAGATACATAAGATTTTGGATAGTAGTAAATCTCATTACAAAATTGTGATGGGAGACATCAATGCGAAAGTAGGAACTAAGCAGAACAGTGACACGAAAGTGGGAAACCTTGGATTTGGCAAAAGAAACAAGACAGGAAATAAGTTAGTGGAATTTTTAGAAGCCAACAGACTGTTCATTTCCAATACATTTTTCAAGGAGCTGCCTCAGAGGAAGTCATTTCAAGAAGCCGCCTCTTCGAATCATATTGAACGAGACTTGGAGTTTACCATGTAAGGGAACAAGCCGGATTTCATCGTGAATTTAGCGCCGTGGACCACATACAAGCATTGAATGAAGTTATGCAAAGAACTAATGAATATGAACTTCCACTATGTATAGGATTCATAGATTTTGAAAAAGCTTTCTATTTGGTCTCCTTAGCAGCAGTACTTAAATCACTTGAACATCAAGGCATCGAAAGTGCATACATCAAGTTACTGCGAAACATTTACTCTACTGCTACATCTGTCAATTAGACTACATCAAGAAAGTGAAAAATTTAAAGTTGGAAAAGTGGTAAGGCAAGGAGATCCAATTTCTGTAAAACTGTTTTCTCGCTCCTGGAGGAAGTGGTCTAAAATTTGAACTGGAATGAAGATGGAATAAAAATTAATGGCGAATATCTTCATCACCTACGATTCACTGATGGTATAGTCCTGTATACTTCTAGTGCAGAACTACAAACCAGAATGGAAGAGTTGTGTAAGGAGAATTCGAAAATAGGCCTTAAAATGAATTTAAGTGAAACAAAAGTAATGTACTATCAACATACCGCAAAGAAGTACATAGAAATTAAAGAGAGACAATAGGCATAGTTGATGAGTATGTTTACCTAGGTCAGCTCAAAACATCGAATGCCAAGTTGACTGATGAAATCAAAACAAACTACCAATGTGTCTCAAGTGTAAAGTTTATAACCAGTGTGTCTTACCTGTGATGGTCTACAGCTGTGAAACTTGGACATTGAATGTCCAAACGACTCAAAGCTTAAGAGTCACACAAAGAGCAATGGATAGATGCACGATCGGAATAATCAGGAAAGACAGGAAGATTAATGAATGGATTAGCGCACAAAGGTAGAAGATCAAGTCTGCGAAGAAGATGAAGTGGAGATGGGCCGGTCACATAGTTAGACGAACAGATGGAAGATGGACGACAAATGTAATACATTGGATTCCCAGAGAAAAGGAACGACTGAGACGACGTCAAAATGCAAGGGGGGTAGATGAAATCAAGCGTGTTTCAGGAGCTACATGGATTAGGATAGCAGCAGTGATATGTGAAAAGAAAAGGGGAAGGTCTTCATCCAGAAGTGGATAGAAAACGGCTGAATTTGATGAT